>CAJNDS010002257.1:0-34678 GCA_905221605.1 Symbiodinium natans
ATATAAATATAGTCTCTTGAAATATCCCAACGATTCCAGAAATAATCAATATTTCGAAGTCCAATATAAAAATGAAAGACAAATAATTCAATATGGAGAAATATCAGAAAAATACGATAAATACGAATATAAATCGTAGGAACCCACCCCCACCCCAGATTAAGCCGAAAGTCCTACGAGAAGGAATGGGGATCGATCGATCGGCATCCACAAATCGAATCAGTTATCTGCTATGCCAATGAAAATCATCAATACGGCCGATGACGCGCCACTGACATCAATAAGTGCCCACGCCTGGTTCCAATTCATCACCTCGGAAGAAGAAACAACCTGGCTCCAAATGCGCGAAATCAATCACCCACTACATTCATGAACGAATCTCCGAATATTTCCCTCCGTCTCGCCCTCGGCGAGCTGGGCCGTCCGACAACGTTCGAGAATGTGAGATATATCACGTTGGACATCGACAGAGATTCGTCCTTTCAAGAAGGATTTCGTTGAATCATGAGGTTTACTCAAGAGGGTCATATTCTTGACATAGACTTTTCAAAAGTTGATTGGCTCCAAGCTCGCATCCTCCCATGGTTTCGAAGACGATGGGTCCGAAGCTTATTTGATGAGGTTGACACGATTCTCGGGTGCCCCGATCATTTCGTTTCTCATCTGCACAAGCTCGTGCGGTCTCCCCGCTTCGGAGGCTGGATTCCCGATTGAAAGCGAAAAGGGGGAGACTAAAGCGAAATCGAGAGCGAGCTGTGAGTACCGACGCCGCTGATTTTGACGAAGCAGAGGGGCACTGATTGAGAAGAATGCCCCCGGTCGGCGTCCGGGATCGTGGGAAAGTAAACTTCCGGGTTCAGATTTGGGTCGCACGGAAAATCGGGTCTCGAAGAGTACAGTGCGTTCGAGTTCTCATGCCTGCAGCCGTGCAAGTCATACAATGGTGTCCACGGCTACCCTCTAAGTCGGATGTTTTTCGGCGTCCTGCACCAAGAGAATGACTGCGGACCCGAGCCTGCCTCGAGGGTCCCAGAGAAAGCTGCGAAGTGTCAAGGGTGCAATCAGCGATGAGCCGTTAAGGAGGCAATTAAGGGCTTGTATGTTATTGTTAGCAGGGTTTCGCTGTTGTCCGTTGAGCCCTATATTTTGCCAGAACCTGCCAAGAAGAAGCCTTGTCCTCTTGCAAGCTCCAGACGCTACTTGCCGAGCTCATGCTTGACAGGAGCAGACAAGTCATGCAACCTGATCTTGACACATACATAGGCTCGGTACCCTAAAGACGAGTGTGTGGGGGGGGGGGGGGGGGGGGGGTGACTTAATCTGGAAGATCTTGTGGGATGGGACACCCTCTTGGCCATGAGGTTTCAGGTCCCTGGGTCTCATTCCCAGCTTCGATGTCATGATGAGTCATGATGTCCCTTGAAGACTATAGAGGGCTCCCGAGTTGGGAGTGAGAGATTCTGAAAGTTTATAAAGCCAGGAGCTCGACTAGGCCTCCGTGAGGCGGAACTTCATAACAAAGTTTTGACCAGTCCAGTCGTCACGGGGAACAGGAGCTCATCTACGCAGCTGCTCAGCCGAGGAAAAAGAATCGCGGAAGTTCGCGTGCTCGGCAAATTTTCCTGGTGAGCATGACATGGGGCCTGAGCATACATTCCCCTACACCAGAACCAGCAATGTCTTTATCTTGTGCTTTTGGAACTCAAAAGAACACCAAACCTAATGTACGAGGAGACCCTAGTGAATGGAATTATGCCTAAACCCTAAGCGCTACAAGACTCCCATGCCCACATCCCCCCCAAAACCCTGAACCCACTTGGGAGCTTGTTGAGCTCATTTGAGAGGGTGCACATTAGGGTTTAGGGTTTAGGGGTTTAGGGGTTTTAGGGTTTTAGGTTTTAGGGTTTTCGGGTTTTTAGGGTTTTAGGGGCTTAGGGTTGTAGGGTGTGGTGGGTGCCCAAGAGCACGCGTCTTGCAACTCGAGGTGCAGTACTGAAACGCCACGAGCGATGCTGCCATAACAGCCATCCCGGCGAAGAAGGAGTAGGTCGTGTAGCGGTTCCTTTAGGGTTTAGGGTTTAGGGTTTAGGGTTTAGGGTTTAGGGTTTAGGGTGACCCCGGAGTAACCTAGGAATAAAAAGGGTACACGTTTTGGGTTTAACGGGATGAGAACTGAACCCCAACCCCAAAAAAGGAAATACGTGCCGACTCCGGGTCCTAGCTTTGCAGTCATGTTATCCGAAGCAAGCAGTTAGAACCTTTGAGCAAAAGAAGCTGTAGTGCCCCCATGCATGTCCCCAGACTTCCATGTGCCCAAACTGCCTAGGAAGAAAGAATGAGGCTCATGTAGAGATAAGTCATATTGCGCTTCATGGTTCAGGGTTCATGTGTGAACTTGTGGGCTGGACATGTGACATGCGTTGCCCGAGCCTTGCTCACTCCATGTGGGCTGAGCCTTGTAAGCCAAAGTCATACAACCAGCTGTCAGCTCCAGACCCTAAACCCTAAACCCTAAACCCTAAACCCTAAACCCTGAACCCTGAACCCTGAACCCTGAACCCTGAACCCTGAACCCTAAACCAGGAACTCTAAACGCCAAGGCTCTCCGGGTCGTACTTCAGCGCTGTGGGGAGAAGCTTCTTGAAGGAGATATGTATCTCACAGGAGCTTCGAGAGGGTTCAGGAAGCATGGTTCCCTTTCAAACCTCTTTGCTGAACTCTAAACCCTAAACCCTAAACCCTAAACCCTTAACCCTAAATCCAAACTTCTTCGCTACGTACGGGATGATCCTGGGAGTGCACCAGTGTAATCATGTCGCTCACGCAGAGTTCTGCCCAGATTTCATGGACTTTGCCACCTACGATGAGTGGCTTTGTGCTTCTGCCGTCAACCACTTTGAGGTTCATGGTACTTAGAACCATGTTAGGACACTTAAGGGGCTCATAAGTGGGTTATAAGTACAGTTATAATTGGTTATTAAGTACCATGAACGCCAAGCAGTCAGATGCCTTGAAGTCTCAGAAGTTTTTCGTGCGCTGCAAGTTTGGCTTGCGCGTTCGGCCCTGAGAATACACCCCAGTGCACCCGAATCCCGAGTCATCAGCCTCCCCGGCAATGAAGATGGGAATGCTCTAACTTTGGAGTTTGGTGGCTTTTCGGGCTGAAGAGTTGAGATTGCTTTGGGCTTTCGATGTTTCAACAGACCTGCAGTGAACGCAGCTTCGTGTGACTTTAAGGCTTAGTGGACCGACCCATCCTGAAGCCCCCTAAACCCTAAACACTAAACCCTAAACTCTAAACCCTAAACCCTAAACCCCAAACCCTAACCCTAAACCCTAAACCCTAAACCCTGAGCTCCCGCACCATGACGCCCGCGATGATGCCGAAGAGGATGGCGAAGGTCACGGGGCCCACGAGCTCGCGCAGAACTAGCCAGCCCAGCCTTGGGGCAGGTTTAGGGTTTAGGGTTTAGGGTTTAGGGTTTAGGGTTTAAGGTTTAGGGTTTAGGGTTTGGGTTTAAGGTGCCAAATCCAATTAGAAAGCTCCGAATTGATGAGGATGAACCACCAGCAAGAGAAGCCAAACTGGGACCTTCTTGTAAGGGTTGAAGTTTTAAGGATGTGAAAGGTGACTAATGCCTTGAGAGACCATTGCCCTTGTGAACTTCTCTCTCGTGGTGACTGGCAGCATTTGGAGTGTTCACCGCCACAAAACCAAGTTGCGCAGAGTTTGGTGGAACCCTAAGACCTGAACCCCAAACCCCAAACCCTAAACCCTTTGTGAAGTGTTGACCTGATTGACCTTTAGCATCTAGGCCCACAGGGATTAGAGTTTAGAGATAAGCCCTTACATACCAAAGGGGTTTCAGCATCTTTGAACATGATGGTTTCAGCGGCCGCTGTTCTCACCTTACACCTTCTAGAAGAAAATTTCGAGCACTTTGTGGCTTGGGGTTTGGGCACGGTTTGGGACGTTCGGCTTTGCGATGTCAGGTTTGACATGAGGGTGGGTAGTCGACTCAGCTTAGGGCGAGGGCTTTCGGCAGCGACATCCACATGTTTGCTACGCTTGGTCGAGGGTTCCGAGTCAAGGTCCATGTCGTGGGTTGTATTTCAGACTTCAGGTTTCGGCCGGCGACTATACTAGCGCTGCAACTCACAAAGCTCTCAACCCTACACCCTAAACCCTCTGCCCCAAAACCCTCTCAGGTAAGAGGCAAGTCCGTTCTGGACCCCCGCCTCTTCAAATCGCCCTGTAGATAGATACGCATCAACTTTCCGCAGCCAGGGAACAAGCCGCCCAACGGCTCGGACATTCCAGACAAGAAGGCCCAAAGGAAGGCTTTACCTTTTTTGGAGGTTCCGGCAATAGAAGGGGCCATGGGCTTTGGCTAGTATCGTCTCGCGCCTTGGGGGCTGTCCCAGGATTTCGGAACTTGAGTTTGAGAGGTAAAGGACTTGCACGTCAGAAAACTTGGCTTTGAGGCTCTTCAAGGCTGTAGGGCGGTGTGGTCTCCAGGTTGATAAGTCCAACAGGTTTACGGTTTCAGCTCTGGGTTCAGGTGGGTGGTTGTCAAAATTATCATCCCTTTTGGGGTACCCTAAATATTAGGTGCCGTATTAGAATAGGGATCCAAAAGGGACCATAATCTTGACAACCACCCAGGTAGCTTCAGTTTTTAAGGGGGGAAAGGGGAATCCCGAGCTTTGCAGCAAGGATGCTCCTGGAGTTCGTCGCCTTCAAGATCGGGGCAGCGACGGCCAAGCCTCTGCGCCAGAAGCCCTCATGAGGCCCAAATCTCTTGTTGGGTGGAGTTGAGGCTCTGCCGAAGAAGGTGGTCTGGACACAGGGTATAGGGTTTTGTATGTACAGATGGTTCTACTTGTATGAGGTGATGTTGGGGAACACTGGAGCTTCAGTATGCTAGAGAATGTACTATAGGGGCCCTGTTAAAGTGAGAACACAGTACACAGGGTAGTACATATGGTCATCTCTCAAAATGATGGTCCCTTTTTGGGTACCCGGAATACGAGGGGCCGCCTTACAATACGGACCCCAAAAGGGACGATATTTTAGAGAAGCGACCATATTGCCATACGCATAGTACAGGGAATTATGAATGAATAACATGGTGCTTTCCGAAATTAGGGGTACCTTAGTGGGGTCCTGATTAGAGGGGTGTCCTATTATTGGGGGGTCTATTTTAAGGGGTCCCTATTTTCGTAAACCCCCACACAAGTAGTCAGAGTCAGGGGTCAACTTCGAAGGCGCTCTGCTTCATCCGCCTCTTGCGACTGCTTCATGACATAGCATGGTGAGCAACCGGACCAGGAGCCTAAACCCTAAACTTCAAACCCGAAACCCGAAACCCGAAACCCTCCTAAACCCTAAACCCTAAACCCTAAACCCTAAACCCTAAACCCTAAACCCTAAACCCTAAACCCTAAACCCTAAACCCTAAACCCTAAACCCTAAACCCTAAACCCTAAACCCTAAACCCTAAACCCTAAACCGCCCCGCGTGGCCGCGCCTTCAGGAATGTTGTGGATGGCAATTGCAAAGGCCTCAGGCAATCGGCGCCAAGCTCTGAGTTCTTCTTGGTTTAGGGTTTAGGGTTTAGGGTTTAAGGTTTAGGGTTTAGGGTTTAGGGTTTAGGCTTTAGGGTTTAGGGTTTCAGGAGACTTATGGGTCACTATAAGTAGGAGAAGGTAATTTTCAAGCTTGTTCTGGGTCATTACAAGTAGGAGCAAGTGTTTTTCAAGCTTGTTCTGGGTCATTAAAAGCAGGAGAAGGACTTTTTCAAGCTTGTTATGGGTCATTATAACTAGGAGAAGGTGTTTTTCAAGCTTGTTGTGGGTCAATATAAGTAGGAGCCGTTGAAGGCATTTTGAAGACTTGTCTCATGAGGGACTTGCAGCGCTATCTGTGGATTGCGCAGCTTCTCCAAATTTGGAAGCCCGCATTCTACACGCCACTTTCGCAGCGCACTTGATAAGCCTACATCCCAAAACTGCCCGGTTCTTCATCATCTTGTTCGCCAACGCAGCCAAACCTAGCAAGGACTCTGAACTTCGAGTGAAGGGTCTGGGATCTCAGCTTGTCCTAGGACTTGAAGCCCTTGCAGACCTAAACTCTAAACCCTAAACCCTACACCCTAAACACCTAAACCTTTAAACCCCTAAACCCCTAAACCCTTCACCCCTAGGCCCCGGCCATAGGAGGACCAAAGCTGGGATCTGCCATGGTTGCAACAAAAGTTGCAAGGCCTCGAGACGGGGGCTTGGCGATGGCTGGGCATGGGTGGGGCTTCTTCGTTTAGGGTTTTAGGGTTTCAGGGCTTTCAAGGTTTTTAGGCTTTGAGGGGTTTTGTAGGTTTTAGGGATTTAGGGTTGTAGGGTTCGAGGGGCGATGACAGTCCCAGCGCCTTCCGGGAAGTTGTGCAGCGCGATGGCAACGCCGGAGAAAGCTGCCATCTGAAGCATGTTCCTGGGCTCGCGGGCCAGCCACTCAAGGTCAGCTTAGCTCATTTTTTGCCCAGGTCCCTAAACGGTTTGGGCTTGGGACGAAATGACCAAACCAAGCCGCATTCGTTCCGTGCCACCAAGAGGTTTTCGGCTTTGGCCCGGTGCTTCATCCGCTGTTGGGCTGACCTGTGCAGACCCTGAGCGCGCAACACCCTCTGATGAAGTAAGATGCCCTAGTTGACTATCAGGACCATGCACAACGTTGCTCTGAACCTAATTGGTGGACACAAGACATGAAAGAAACAGGGAGCAAACAGGATTATGCCAGCGTAGATCCCAAAACAGTGAGACCACCGCTCGAGGTATAGCGTCCACGTATCTCGCGCGAGCAACTCAATCTAACACCCTCTTACTCTGCACGCAAGAGCACCTGTGTGGGCACACTGTTTGGGGAACTACTGCTTGGACAGTCGACAACAGCGCAGCAGGTAGCCACCTACAATATACTGTGGTCTACCGCAGAGCACTAGATTCCGTCATACCACAGGATCTAAATGATAATATGTGGTCGTATGTAGCAGTATACTGGCGTCTGTAAATGAAAAATCGTGTTGTAGAAGATATTCCCAGCATACTAGAGTCCATTATCAATTACCTCAGTAAAAAGCTTCGCACTGCAACTTCTTGGGGGTGTGCCCTAAGCTCCCAAACGGCAATCTCTAAACCCAACACCTTAAAGCTGGACCCTAAACCCTAAACCCTAAACCCTCAACCCTAAACCCTAAACCCGAAACCCTAAACCCTAAACCCTTCTTCACCACTTTCCAGCCTCGATGTCCTGATGATCGGCCACGCTGCTGCCCGCGGAGCCCTGCAGAGAGCTGCAAAGCTTGGTGGGGTTTAGGGTTTAGGGTTAGGGTTTAGGTTTAGGGTTTAGGGTTTAGGGTTTAGGGTTTAGGGTTTAGGGTTTAGGGTTTAGGGTTTAGGGTTTAGGGTTTAGGGTTTAGGAGATTCAAAGGGTCACGATAGCTGAGTTTAAGCATTTTCAGAGTTTAGGGATTAGGTGGGTTGAGAACTTTAGGGTTTAGCGTGTAGGGGGTTGAAGAACTTTAGGCGTGGGGTGTGTGAGCATCCATGATCACACGCGCCTCCACCAGTTGCGAAGGGGCGCTGGTGCTGGAGCATGCCGACTGTGCCTGTTCCCCGCGCTGCTGCCTTATCACGCGGTGGAAAGCCCCCCGGCTTCGCGGTCAACTGCTGCCTGGCGATGCTTTCTCACCGCGGTGGTGGCCCCACGGTTCGCAGTGGACTTCTTCATTGCCAAGCTTCTCACTGTAGTGGTATCCCTACGGTTTGCGGTGCAATTCCTTGTTGCTATGCTTTCTCACCGCGGTATCCACACGGTTCGCCGTCAACTTCTTCGTGGCGGAGCTGTCTCACCGCTGTTGTATCTCAACCCTGAACAGTTCGTGCTCAAGTTCTGTTTGGTGCGGTGGTGCTTTTTCAGTGCGGTGGCATCCCGGCGGTTCACGCGCAATTCTTCGTGGCAGTGCTTTTTTGGCGCAGCGGTAGTTCTAGAGGTCAACGTCTTCAAAGCGGAGTCCACATCGGTACCCGCTACACCTGTGACTTGGCTTCTTCGTCTCTCGTCGTTTTGTTGCTGTCGTTGTTGCTGTAGTGTGCTGGCAGCTTCAGCTTTGGCCGGAGGTGATGTATCCTCCACTCCACGGCCACGTTGCCATGCGACTAGGTCAGCAATAATCTCAAAATAAAGAGGGAAGCCCTCTTTTTGTGTGCAAGGGCATATAAGGGAACGCTCTAGGTTAGAGCCTGACCCAGATACTACATCCACTCCTTGATCCCAAGTTGTAAATGGAAGAAGAAGCCCCTGTCCTCCCTGAACCCAAACACTTACAGCTCTACCACTCCGGCACCTGACCCGCTGAAGTGGGCTGGATGGCATTTGCGAGTTGATCCGGATCCTGGGATCAGTAACTTCACCCCAAACCGTACACAGTAAACCCTCAAGCCCACACCGGGCTGCAAGCCTTTAGGCTTCTGTGTCTTTTTTCGGTGATGACTTGAGGGCTCTGCTTTCGGCAACCAAAACCCCAAAACCCGAAGCGTTCCTCGGGCTGTACGAAGTGCCATCGAGCCTAAACTCTGCAACGTGGTGGGGTGAACATGGGGGGGGGGGGGAGTGGGGGGTGTGATTCGAAAACGCATTTCGGCCAGTTCATACCATAAGCACAAAGGGCTTATGACAGGATCATGTTTTGCCCCAGCCCGAATCCCACCACTGCTCTGGGCATCAGAAGTAAGACATCCATCGCGTCACCGGCAAACGAAAACGTGAAACCACGACATCCCCTCCAGGGTTCGGGCGCGTAGGGCGAGCCTTGGCCTCACTGAGCAGACGAGCCGCGCTATGCGCCTGCATGACATCCTCAGCATTGCCCTTCTCGAATGCCTTCTTCTCCGAATGGGCCCTGTGGAAGAAGTACCTGAGATCGTTGTGTGCAAAGAGCTGGGAAGCAACTGTGAAGCTCATATTTCCCAACCCTGACGCAATTTCAAACAACGCCAGCAAGATGAAGTTTCGAGAAAGTAGACTCCCTTTTGGAATTCCACCCTACTTTGTTCCCCCACCCCCCTGCATACCCCCTTAATTGTTAGAGCTGGACTTGCTCCTCTCTAGACAGTGCTTCTCCGCTTCGGAATAGGAAAGGAGCTGCCTGGTTTCCGGCAAAAGTGCGCCGCACGAACCATTCACCCCCCAAATCCCTACCAGAGTACCCCTCCAAAGCGATAAAGGGTCCCAGACCAGGGTTTAGGGTTTAGGGTTTAGGGTTCAGGGTTAAACCCCTACCAGGGTTTTCGACATCGCTTCTACCTCAAGTGCTTTGAAGCCCTCCAGCCCTACACAACCCTCCCCCGCCCCCCCTTACTCCCTCCCAACACAAAAACCAGAAAAGAAACAAGTACCGTAAACCCTAAACCCTAAACCCTAAACCCTGAACTTCCTGAGATCGCCCCGAAGCCTGTTCAACCCTTCAGCCCCTGCGCAAAGCCCCCGAACCCCACCCCACCACCCAAACAAAAATGGAGAGTTTAGGGTTTAGGGTTTAGGGTTTAGAGCCCTCACCTAGGTTGGCCCTTTGAAACCCTCTGAACAAAGGTTCCTAGGTATGTGCCTCTTGTACCCAATGAAGGGAAACGTGAAATATCCCCACGGCCCCTGTTGCCACTCCTAAACCCTAAGCCCTAAGCCCTAAACCCTAAACCCTAAACCGTAAACCCTAAACCCTAAACCCTAAACCCTAAACCCTAAACCCTAAACCCTAAACCCTAAACCCTAAACGCCCCCGGGCGGCGTTGCGACAAGCTCGAGGAGCATCGATGCCAGGAGGCCCAGGAAGAGGACCAGAGTGGCGAGCCTCAGAGGAGTCCAACAGGGTTCGGGGTTTAGGGTTTAGGATTTAGGGTTTGGGGTTGAGGGTTTAGGACTTAGGGTTTGGGGTTTAGGGTTTAGGATGCAGGGTTTAGGGTTTAGGGTTTGGGGTTTAGGACTTAGGGTTTAGGATTTTCGAGGGGGGGTCTTGAGGTAGCGAGGTAGGGGGGGTGTCGTTGGGTCGAAGGGTTTAGCGAGCACCGAATTGCCAACCTCCCCTAATGTCGGAAATTGAGCCAGGCTTCGAGAAGGAGTCAGACTCTGAAATGCCGGCTTCTTGGAAGCTTTCGTCGGCCTCTGTAATTTAGGGTTTAGGGTTTAGGGTTGAGCATGTACATGCAGGGCTTCAGGCTTCGGGGCTCCGAGTTTGATCTGGAAGAAAGACGCAAAGCACGCATCAAAGGAACCAGTGGTCGTTTGTGTTTTTCTTCCAACCAACCGTTGGGGACCTGGACAGGGGACAAGCAATCCCAGCAAATCCCTCGCAATTCTCACTAAGTAGGAAGGATTCGCCAGCAAGTTGTGACGCTAGAAGATGCATCCAAGAGTTGTGCCGATGAAATACGCCCGACCTCATGTTCAATCACTGCTAAATCATATGCTTTTGTTGAGGAATTCTGCTCGAAACCAGCCAACTATGGCAAGACCTGTAGAAATGGCAAAGCCGGAACTCACTGCACCCGTGAGCGACATGATGAACAGAGGGTTTCGGACCCTCCCTCCGCCCCACCTTCGGTCACTCGAGCATAGCCATTGGCAGAGCGAAGACAGAAAAGCTGGGGACGTTTTGTGGAAACTCGGCCTGGGAGCCTTCGACTCAGGGTTTTGGGGTTCTATAGGGGCTTCAGACCCTAAACCCTAAACCCTGAACCCCAAACCAAAAACCCTAAACCTAAACCCTCCACCCTGAACCCTAACCCCCCCTTGAAGAAGCGGTCCCAAAGAACGTGCCTCTGGTGTGCCCTTTCGGAAGGTTCTATTTTTGTTCAAATCAAGGTTGTCGTATTTTTTGGGGGGTCTATTAAGGGGTACGTAGATTTGGGAAATGCCCAGATAAGCGGGCATCCCATTTGCCCAGCGAATAGAGGGGATTGAGTGCGAGAGTGTATGGACTTGGTTTAGGGTTTAGGGTTTAGGGTTTAGGGTTTAGGGTTTAGGGTACGTTCAGACCCCACCCTGCCTTTCCGATGATTTCCACGAAGGAGACATACGTCATCACCCCTGCCTGAGGAATGCTTATGTCTCAGGGCCTGCCACCCGAAACCCTCAAGCCCGCCAAGATCTTGAAATCTGCGACACATGAGTGTGTAGCTCGAGACTTTCTAAGAAGTCCTCCTACATACACTCGAAGAGGGGCTTGCTGTATAGACACGTTCAACGGAAGGGTTCCTTCCAATAAGGTCCTTCAAAGGGACCGAGCCCTGTAAAGTCACTCTAAAGGCTTTCGTTCCCTCAAACCCTAAACCCTAAACCCTAACCCTAAACCCTAAACCGTCGTAAGGGAAGAGTGAGGCGGAGCTTGGAAGCCTGGTCAGCTGGCTGGTTCTTCGTAGCAAATGAGGGAATGAGGTACCTAAATAAATAAATAAAATATAAATACATAAATAAATATTCATACAAATTTATAAATATATAAATATATAAATATATAAATATATAAATATATATATATATATATATATAAGGTATATGCTCCCTGAAAGGGGAAGAACAGGGCCCTACTTCCCTCATTCCCTACTAAGAGCCAGGGGGGGGTAAGGGCAGAAGGCCAAGGAAGGCTCTAAACAGAGAAGGTTCCATTGCAGAACGCCAGAACGTTCCACTGCAGCGACCAGAACCCCGAAGAACCCAGGAACTTAGTTTGGGGAAAGGATCGAGCCAATTGAGAAGTTTTCAATTTCCAGAGGCTTCAGGCTTCGCAGCTCTCAGGTTCTACGTCCTTATTTGTGGGGCATAGCTCGCAGCTTTCAGTCCCTAAACCCTAAACCCTAAACCCTAAACCCCAAACCGCGTCTCCAAAGGAGGTGCGACGTCTTTCAGAAGAACCGCCGAAGGAAAACTGAGTAACTCATGAATTAGCTAGGCAGCTGCTTAGCTTTCTTGAACTCAGGCTGCCGCAGACAATCACGTTTCCGCACTACGTCGCTTGGAGGGTCGGTACCCAAATCATTCGGTTCTGATCTACACCTTATATACACCACGGTGGCAGCGAACGACTCCGCGAGCTACTTGCAACGACTTCTTAAACACCGTTTCGTGGCCTTCGAAGGATCCCGAGGCCGGTCTGGGTTTAGGCTTGCAGTGTGTTGTGCCTTTCGCATGTCTGTTTGTTTGTCGACCACCTGACCCATAAAACTGCGACAACTGGACGCTTGTGACCGCGTGCCTTGCTCCATACACCCCGGGCATGTCTCAAACGTGATGTACAAACAACGAGGAGCTGAAGAAGAAGAAGCAGTGCTCTTACATAATTTTGGCCGCTTTTGGACAAACATGCCAAACACGCTGCCAACATCAGGGTTTTTGCTTCTTGCTTCCAAAAACACCAGAAGCATCTTTCGGCTGCGCAGAACAAGGCAAAAGCACCGCAAACACCAGTGCTTTGGGCACGCTCGCAATAAATGAATGGACAAAACTACCCCCCCCCCCCACACACAACACAGCAATTCACTGGAAGTCAAGAGAACACACCGTCGTCACTCAAGGGCGTCATTGCCGACTTGGAGGTTCATGGTACTTAGGAGCCAACTATCACTGTATTTATAACCCACTCATAAGCCCCTTAAGTGCCCTAATATGGTTTCAAAGTACAGTTCTAATCCTAGACCCTAAGCCCTAAACCTTAAACCCTAAACCCTAATTGCTGAATAAGTACCATGAACCTCCAAGTACGAAGCAGCCGACCCGAGCCGACCCGAACACTTGAAGCGTGGATCGCCTGCCTGCAGAACTCGACACATGATACCTAAGAAAATACTAACAGCAATCGTAAGGGAAGAAAAGAAGGGTTTAGGGTTTAGGGTTTAGGGTTATGTATTCATTGTATCTGAGCCCTTAAAGGGCAGACGGCGAGCTTGGGAGTCTTTGGCACAGGGTCTTGAGATCTGAACCCCTAGAAGGGACCCTTGATCTTCTTCCCCTACAATATAACCCCTACCTTTACCTTACAAAGTCCCTATACACCTAAGGGAGCCCCGAGATAGCCCCTAAGTAATCCCTGATGAGGTTCCTTACAAGGGCCCTTCCTTGAGTCCCTTGCATGTGGGGTCTTGGGGTTACAACCCTTGGTAGCCCAGTAACCATCTTATAACAAGGGCACCCGTTTTTGGTTGGTTACATAAACCCTAAACCCTCAACCCTAAACCCTAAACCCTAAACCCCAAACCCCAAACCCTAAACCCTAAACCCTAAACCCTAAACCCTAAACCCTAAACCCTAAACCCTAAACCCTAAACCCTAAACCCTAAACCTAAACCCAACCCAGAACCAAAAAGAGGGTATAAAGGGTACCACTGGGCTACCAGGAACCCAATCTCGGCCAGGATGCGGACAGAGCCAGGCAGATGGCAAAGACGCGGCTGTCGCTGGTGTCGACACAGAACGCCTGGGGCGCCCCCTTAAGCCCCCCCCCCCCCCTCCTCCCCTCTTAAAGCCACCGCCCTCTTAAGCCCCCCTTAAGCCCCCTTAAGCCCCTTAATGTCCAGAAATTTGCTCAGGTGCTTAGCTCCAAGCTGCAAACTGAGGCTCAAAGTGCTCCGCAACCCAAAGGCCTTTTGCAAAACACAACCCCCGGAAACGCTACGCTCAGCTTTGCATCTTGCCTGGGCAGCAACCCTGGATCCTAAACCCCTTGGGGCTTTACGATAATAGGGGACCCCGAAAATAGACCCCACATAGTAGGTCCCTACAATGAGGACTCCCCAAGAAGACACCAATTTCGGATCCTAAACCCTCAGCCCTAAACCCTAAACCCTAAACCCTCAACCCTAAACCCTAGGGGCACCATAGCAGCTCCAATGGTCGTCGCCATGCCCGCAGCGCAGGTGAGGGCCAAGGCAAAGCCAGCGTCGCCCTAGCAGGTCTGGGGGCTTCAGGTTTCGGAAAACCCTAAACCCAAAACCCTAAACCCCAAAACCCAAAAGCCTAAACTGTAGGGGTTGATGGGGTCAGGGCTTAGGGTGGGAGCTTGGGATGTCTTGCGGAACTTCCTTATGAAGGGTTTAGGTGCCTGGCAATCGCCCGGGGGGCTTCCGAAAATTGGAGCTTTTTTCTGGGGGGAATATTCATAAGGTATTTGGGGATGTTGGGGTATCAGTCTCCCCCACCCACGGAGCAGAACAACAAAACTCATCCATAAGCCCGAAAGCCCCCAAAAAAGGCCTGGAGCCCTAAAAGCCCTAACCCCCCCCCCCCCCCTTTAGGGTTTAGGGCTTTAGGCTTTAGGGCTTTAGGGTTTAGGGTTTAGGGTTCCGAGCTGGCTCTACAACATGTGCACCTCGCCCTCCACCTGCAAGCGCCTTCCTGTTCTGGCGAAGCTGGGCCTTGGGCCACTGCTGGGGGACGCCAGGGATTGTTGGGGGTGGATTTGGGGGGTGCTTAGGGGATTTTGGGGTGTGAAGTGCTACATAGAACATGCCCCGAGGTCAGAAACTTCAGTCAAGGGGCATGGCTGCAGGGGCGAAGCGGTGCAGCAACGAGTTAAAAAGAAAGGCTCTAATGGACCCTTCGGTTGGGCTGAGGCCCAACCATGTTTGAGCACAGGCAGCAGCAACACACTGAGATTCCTTATGTGGGACCCACCAAAATACCCATGAAAGGTGCCCTAGACCCTAAACCCTCGTCGGCTTTAGTTGGTTGTTTGGGGGCGTGGGGCTTCGGGTGTGGGCTGAACATCTTTGAGACTCAAGAGAAGCCCTGCGCTCCAAAAATTGCAAGCCCCGGAACTTGTGCATTTCTCACTCTTTCTGTCTGTCTCTCTGTGTCTCTCCCTCTCTAAGGGTTTAGGGTTTAGGGTTTAGGGTTTAGGGTCTCTAAGCCCTTGTGTGAACATCACCTCCTGAAACGCAAGTCGATGGCTGACTTCGGGGTGGGCAGCTCCGGTTCTTTTTGATCCGAACCGAGTCCGCATCACTTTGTGCATTCTGCCTTGTGGTGACTACTCTGTGTGGGTTTAGGGACAACGGCGTTGGGTTCATAACTTTCTCACGTTCGGCCACTTGCAAACGAGCGCTCTAAGACACAACCGCCCCAAATACCGAACGCCACTTCCTACGCGACATCCCAAAATGCCACCACGATTTCCTGATCCTAATGTTGCTCTCCTCAAGAAGAGGAAGCCCTTTTTGGTATATTCTCCAGATACGTTAAGGCCGTGTTGAGGGCTGAACCTTTGCCCTAGACCAGCAAAAGGGTGCAATTCTTTTAGGACAACTTTGAGGAGTTGCAATATTCTTACTTCTCCAGTAACCAAGAAGTATGCAAGTCAAACCCCCTTTTTTTTCCTACAGAGGAACACCAAAAGCTTAAAGTTCACCTAATGGCTGAGTAAGTATTAGGGGGGAGGGGATGCATCCCCCCTCGTGTAGACATCAGCAGCAGCTCAGGAGCCTGGCGGCAGGGTTCAGAGGCTTCAGGGTTTCAGGGTTCAGGGTTTAGGGCCAAGCTGAGGGTCCCCAAATACTCGCAAAATAGGGTCTAGGGTTTAGGGTTTAGGGTTTAGGGTTTGGGGAATCATCCTTAACAAGACCTTGGAAATTACCCCACACTGTTCGGAACCCTGTGTAGGCCAAACCGTACACCCTGAACCAATATTATTCCTTTATGGTGTTGGAGGTATCTCTGTTCCAGCCGCCCAGTTTCCAGACTTTCGGCCTTGTGGTAGAAAAACTGTTCGCAAAGGGGGGCTTGGGCTTTATGGTTTGAGGAACAGGCGGAGCCCCAACGCACTTCCTAACTGCTTGGGGTTTAGGCCGGTTTTGCTACCCTACCAGTAACTCAGTACTTGAACTTTGCGGAGCAATCCCTAAACCCTAAACCCTAAGCCATGATTGAGACTCAAGAAGGGGCAGGGGGCCGTGCTTTGGATCAACCGCCATATGAGAGTTTCCGACGGTCTCATGTATACGGTCGAACCCACCTCGAAATCACGCATTTTGCCGGTGAGCGTTTGGGGCCTGCGGCTATTTTTATGGAGAAGATTTGGTCTACTGTTCAACTTCCGCTTTTTCACAAGGACGGCCCTCTCAAACTCCTCAAGCGCCCCAAGGCCCTGCTGAACTTGGCCGGCGGTGCGAAGAGGACTTCTTGCCCTGCGGCCAAGCACGGACCGTTTGGATTTCCGGGCTTTTTTTGCGAGGCGTCCTTGGATCTGCGACCTTTAGGGTTTAGGGTTTAGGGTTTAGGGTTTAGGGTTTAGGGTTTAGGGTTTAGGGTTTAGGGTTTGAGCTTCACGGACTTGACTTGAAGAGAATGGCTGGGTTGGAATGGCGGATGAAAAAGACAAATAGACCCCCCACATGTGAAACCACACCCCGCATCCTGGAACACCTTGAAGATGTAGAGCTTAAGGGCCCAAAGGCTCCAGCCAAAAATTCGATCGCGGAAAGCCTGAACATCTTTAAGCTCCCAAGCCCTCTTTGGGGCAGCCGGCCTTCTTCGTTGCCTGGCAGGAGATGGGTGTTCTGATCTTATTTATATGGGGTTTTCGATACTAGGGGGGGTCCTTCTGATAAGGGTCCCTACTGTTTAAGGGTCTATTTATGCGCCCGCGCTCCGCGCTCTCAACCCGCCCCCCCCCCCCCCCCAACCCCCCCCCTCCCCAATCCAAAAGCCAAAGCCCAGCATGAACCTCGCGGGGTGGGGGGGATACCATTGGGGGGGGGGGTTCGTAAATCGCCACATGGGCTTGGGATCTTTGGGATTCAGGGTTTAGCCTCGCAGCACGATGAAGAGTTCGGGGTCGGTGCTTTGGGTCGCGTGGTTTGAAGGACTTGGGGACTTGGGGGGCGTAGCGCCCTTCACAAACAAGGCAGGGCTTCGGAGCCCCTTGGGGATTGAGGTAACGTCCTTGATTCAGGGAGAATTCCTGGGCTCTCTTCATTTCCGCTGAAGCACCAATTGCTAGCTCAAATATCCAGTAGACTGATTTCCACGCCCCTCCAAGTCCCCAAGCCACATCTCCGAAACCCTAAAGCCCATTTGAGCCCTAAAAAGCTACAATGTGCAATGGCGGCCCTAAGGAAATTGGGTTCCCTTTGTTGTTGGCTCTGACATGAGACCTTCATTCCCAAACCACAAAAACCCTAAACACTAAAGCTTTTGTTGCACTCAACGTTTCGAACGGAGACCCTAAACCCAAAACGCACAAGAACAAGGTGTTGGGACTGACTGAGGGGTTGGAGTCATCGGGAGTCGTTTTCAGCAGTTTAAGCCCCCAAATGCCCCTGGAGCTCCCCGGTTCTGAGCCCTAGTTTCAGGGCATATCTAGCAAGCTGATATTCAAGTAGTTCCTAACCCATAAAACCCAGACCCTGACCCCTAAACCAATACCCCTAAACCCTAAACCCTAAACCCTAAACCTAAACCCTAAACCCTAAACCCTAAACCCTAAACCCTAAACCCTAAACCCTAAACCCTAAACCCTAAACCCTAAACCCTAAACCCTAAACCATCATTCCCCAAGGGTCTGTCGCTCTGACCTGGCCTTGTGGTGCGCATGGTGCGCAGAGGAGCTGGCCAGAACCGGTGGCCTTCAAGACATTTGGGGGGTTTAGGGTTTAGGGTTTAGGGTTTAGGGTTTAGGGTTTAGGGAAATTGTATAGGGTTTGGATCCCAAAAAGTAAGTCTCAGTTGTTTCTTTGACGATAGGGGTGCCAGACCAGCGGCTGGGACATCGACGCAATGTTTTACATGGATGGCAGAACCACATTCCCCTGGCTTCTCCCAATTCCAAACGAAGTAATGGACCTGTTCCTGTCCGCTGGACAGCTTCGCAATTATCCTAGGGTCTAGCGTCCTTCGGGGTTTAGGGTTTAGGGTTTAGTTAGGATCTTCTTGGGGGTTACGTTTATAAGGCGGTCCCGAATGTCTTGCGTACCCAAAAAGGGGCCGTAATTCAGAGAAGTGACCCTTCAAATTTGGACTCTTGGTGCGCGTTTAGGGTTTAGGGTTTAGGGTTTAGGGTGTCGGATTTAAGGTTTCTATCTGGCCTGGAGAAGCTTTCTATCTGCCAGATCCTTGTGAACTCACATTTGCTAATCCGCTTCTTTCATGAAATGCTGCTATATCTTTAGGCAATGCTTGCATTACTTTAGAAATCTCATCACGACATATTATGTTCTTCACTTTGTGGCCATTCTATTTATCTTCTCTTCAGAATTTCGTATTTTCGCATATTCAATTAATGATTCACTTAAAAGTTGTCTTTTCGTTTTTCTTACAGCATTACATTTCTTTCATTGAATTCTTGGTATTCTGCTTCTTGTTATTGTCATATTTTCTTGCGTACACACCTTGTCTGGCCCCTGTAGTTTTTGGCCCGACCATGCATCATCAAACGTGAGAGTGCTGTCTTGGATTTCCTGGTCGGTTGCAGAACTTCCCATGGCGTGCACAGGTGGAGTACGACAAAACTCTAGTCCTAGTAAGCAGGCAAAAGATCTGCCAGATGCCAGATGTGAGTGCAAGGCTCATAGAAACTAATAAATATAAACCATACCCAAAAAATACCAAACAACAAAACGCCTAAACATACTAATTTTGCGGGACTCGTGGGCAAGCTGGGACACTAAAGAAACCCTATACCCTAAACCCTAAACCCTAAACCCCAAACCCTAAACCCTGAACCCTAAACCCTTCACCCTCAACCCTAAACCCTAAACCCGGCAGTCAAGCTCAACGACTCGAAAGGCCCGCACGTCTACCACGAAGGACGTCTTTCCACAAAGTCTAAAGTGATAGCAGTGAAGGATGAAATTAGGCACTGTATTTCTCGCCCCATATTCCCCCTTTTGGGGATGATATACGTACCTTGTTACCCCCCCCCCCCCCCCCATATCCTTTTAGGGAGTGTTTGTAGAACCCCTAAACACTCCATCCTCAAACTGGCTGAAAATGGAACAACCCCACAGCGAGGCTGGGGAACAACAGCCAAAAAACAGCACGCCACAAGGTCAAGTTTCAGACCCTGGCAGTCACTCTATACCGCTTCTTCTGCATGATCAACGGTTGGGCGCCTCACACTGCTCCAAAACAGGTGAGCCAGCCATCTGCGCGAACTTCACAAGTGCGATCAACCTCCGCTGCGACTGCTCAACCTGGTCTCAAACTTGCTTGCACATCACACTGCCCATGTTCACTGTATCCAAAACAAATGAGCTGACCATCTGACCGCACTGCACAAGTATGATAACCGCCAACTCGGACTCGGACTGCCAAAACTGGTCCCAAATCTGCGGGCACATCACACTGCCCATGTTCATTGTATCCAAAACAACTCACTCGACCATCTGACCGCACTGCACAAGTATGATAATAGCCAGCTAAGACGGCCAAACCTGGTCCCGGGCACACCACACTGCCCATGTTGATTGTCTCCAAAGCAGACCAGCCGACCATCTGACCGAACTGCACAAGTATGATAATCACCAGCTGAGGCTGCCAAAACTGGTCCCAAATCTGCGGGCACATCGCACTGCCCATGTTCACTGTATCCAAAACAAGTGAGCTGACCATCTGACCGCACTGCACAAGTATGATAACCGCCAACTGAGACTGCCAAAACTGGTCCCAAATCTGCGGGCACATCACACTGCCCATGTTCACTGTATCCAAAACAGATGAGCTGACCATCTGACCGCACTGCACAAATATGATAACCGCCAGCTGAGACTGCCAAAACTGGTCCCCAATCTGCGGGCACATCACACTGCCCATGTTCATTGTATCCAAAACAACTCACCCGACCATCTGACCGCACTGCACAAGTATGAGACTCACCAGCTGAGACTGCCAAAACTGGTCTCAAATCTGCGGGCACATCGCACTGCCCAAATCCATTGTTTCCAAAACAGATCAGCCGACCATCTGACCGCCCTGCACAAGTATGATAATAGCCAGCTGCGTCTGCCACAACCGTATTGTTGGCAATGAAGCCATTTTGCCTTCTGAAGCAGTTGCTACAACAGCTCCTGGCAACTCTTTGCATGTTTCTGGACGAAGAGTCCACACATGGAAGCTGGGGCAATGTGAAGCGCGACTGCCCCACCGCGGAAACACGATTGTAGCCAGACCGGCCTGGAAGAAACGCCTGCCTTGCCGTGCTGCATGTCCAAGAAAGTATGGCAAGCGCCAGGCCAGCATTCATAACAAATGAGATTTGCATACAGGAAGAGGTATGGCCATCTGGACAAGGAGTGAATGCTAACGCTATTTGCTTCCAGCGAAAACAAGAAACCACAGAACGATGGACTGAGAAGTGTATTCATTAACGTTGGCACCTTCTTAAACCATCCTAAACCCTAGACCCTAAACCCTTCATATTCTTATTTTGACATAAAACTACTTGGAGCTTGCCAACTATGGCTTTTCTGAGATGCATGGGTCTTAGGATGGCATAGAATAGGGCTTCGGGTTTCGAGTTTAGGGATTTGCGGATGTAGTGGGATTGTAGTGCTAACCCCCCCTAACTCTGCAAATAGCTCAGCTAAGCTCTCCAAGAACGCCTCGAAACCTTAAAGCCGGAAGAAGAAGTTGCCAGCCTACGCCCATAACTTGTCAAAAACCTTAGAGCCCTGAACCCCCCCCCCCCCGCCCCTCCCCTCCGAAACTCCCGACCCAAGCCCCTGAACACTGCCTGAGATCTTCGGAGGCTTTGTGTGCGCCCGTCCTCGGAGCCAAGGGGGTTTGAGCTGCCAGCTGTGGCTAGGTTCCCGGGTATCCTGGCTTAGGGTCTAGGCTCAGGGTTTCGGTGTTGTGCTCGACACCCGAAAAAAGCCATCATCCGTAAAATCCTTTGAGCCTTTTCTTTTCTCCTTGTGAGAAGGAAATCAAGAATCATCCTAATTCCGCAGCACAGGCATAGTTCACGGGTTGGGGGGTTGTCACAAAACACCCGCCAACCAGGTTCTGGTCGCTTCAGGAGAAGAGGGCTCTGCGATTTTGCCAGTTGGCGCAGGGTTGGCTTCCACGATTTTCAGGCGGATTGGAGGGTGGGACGCCCTCATACCTGGCAAAACCTGGTTCTTAGGAATGATGGAATTAAGGCCTGATATATATATATATACACCCTGTAAGGAAGTATACGGGTACCTCATTCCCTCATTCCCCACTAAGAACCGGCACCGAAAAGTTTTGGGGTTTCGGGTTCCAGTCTTCTTTCGTCTTGTCGACTCCGTCCACCCTATCTCCCCCATTCTCTGCTAACCAACAGAAAGGGCCTCTAGTGAAGATCAACCCCCAACCCGATGGCCGAAACCCCGACTCCAAGGAATCATCCAAGACTGAGCATCTATGTCCCCTCTTTTCATCCTAGAAGTGACAAATCCTCAACTGAGTCACACGGAATGAGCACGGTCCTTATCTGCAGGAGTTGATTCATGTTGATTCTTTGGGTGCAAAGCTGGTTTTTTTCTTCTGGGCTAATCATCTCGGAATACAGCTTCCGTCGCTAAGTAAGCGGGGCTGTCGGAAATGCACTCGTGCTGCCTCTTAAACCCTACTCCCCGCCCGGCCCAAAACGATTAGTCCTGCGCTTGCTGGGTTTACCTCCCAGAAAGCCGTGAGGCGCGAGCACAAAACTTTTTTCTCCCCAGACAAGAGTTGGCTTGCCGAAAAGCTCGCATGAGTGGTGGTCTTGTGGACCCTTCCTCTTGCGCATGGTTTGGGGCCGGTGCATTGTGGGGATTCCTGCCGCGTGCTTGAGGATGAAGGGATTTTAGTTGACAAGGTTTAGGGTTTAGGGTTAAGGGGGTTTAGGGTTTAGGGTGATTAGGGTTTAGGGGGTTTAGGGTTTAGGGTTTAGGGTAAGGAGGCTCAACTTTTACCCACAAAAAACACTGAAGGCTAAGCGAAGTGGCTGCTGTGGAGGGCTCGGGATGTAGGTTCAAGTGTTTGCACAGCTATGGGTCGTAGGGTCTTGGGCTTAGTTGCCTCAAAAATTGATACTATATTATTTCCTAAATTAATAAATAAATAAATAAATATAAATATATATATATATATATATAGAGGATACTCTATTTTTCCTATATAGCTTGATTATGTGAGCCTGACTTAAGTTCCTGAACAAGAGCTCTGTTCTCGCCTTTGAGCATTATGCAGTCTTTGAGCCACGCTGCAAGAGGAAGCAGCTGCACACCGGAGTGCAATCATGGACTTCTGGGCGGCGTGATGTGGGGGTTTACGATACTCGGGCACGGGTCCTCATTATAAGGGATCCGATCCTACCATTTGGGGGTCTATACTAGGGGCCCCTTGTTATCGGAACCCCCCCCATGCGGTTCAGTGTGTTTGGGGGGGGGGGGGGGCAGGGTTCGCTTTAGATATCTCCCTTCAGTCTAGGGCAGGGTTGGGCCCTTCTGGGGATTGTGGCTTGTGAGCCAAAACCTCTAGAAACGTTATCAATGCTGCGTAAGTTTCAGGGTTCTCAGAGTTCAGGGCTTGGGGCTCTGCCCCATCATTGACCTGTGGTGAAACTCCGGCTAAGGCTCCTTGTCGAGCGGGAGCAGGGTTTGGGTTGAGGGTTTAGGGTTTGTCGTGGTGTCGTTGAGTTCTCGGAGATACGCAACTATTGATGCCTTCAGCTTTGTCAGTGGTAGTCTTGGCATCTGGTGTAGTAGGACGGTTCTGGCACACCCCCAAATCTAAGCCCGGCCTGAAGCTAGCTTTTACGAAGCACATAGAAGAAAACTCGATAGCACACCCTTCGAAGTAGCCGGGCACCTACAACCCCACATGTCATAAATGCTTTTGGAGATTCAGGGTTACATGTGGCTTGCTCCCTGCTCCCTGCTATCTGTTCTTCTTGGACTTGTCGTCCATCTTCTTCTCGCAGCACTCATGTGTCGCACAGTGCTTGCTGTCCTTGCACCTCGGGCATCCCTATACGGGTCGTACTATAGGGGCCTTAAGAATTCGAATCAGGAATGGGGTTTTGGGGTTGTTGATAGAGTATATGTAGGGACCCTAAGGGAATATGACTAGTAATTTTTCCGACCCCTATACTAAAATAGATGCAGCAATATTTGGGGGAGGGAAAGGCCTCCTTCTCTCGCCTCAGGTTTTCAGGTTCCTGTGTGGGTTGGATGTATGGCTCTGCTGATATGAAGTAGGGTAGATATTTCTTGTACCCCCAAAAGGATATATACACTCACCAATCTTAAAAAGGAACCTTATATACACTCACCAAAGACAGTAATACAAACCCTGCTTCATATGAAGATTTGAACGAAACACCCGCTCAGCCCTTACCCTACACTGAATACTAGCCTCAGAGACCGCTTATTTTGCCCCCCCCCCCCAACCCCGGCTAACTTTCCGGGTTTTTCAATGGAGACAGCAGATATTCATGCTCTGGGAATTGGGGTTCTTGGGTACGGAAACTCCAGGTCAGGTTTTTGAGTTCTCTCTTTGGGAGCGCCCTCCCCCCCCTGTATGGACCGATAAAACCCTAAACCCTAAACCCTAAACCCTAAACCCTACATGCCTCTGCATGCCGGGGCGGGCCGAGACGGGCGACGCCCAACTTCGTAACTCGTAGTTCTTGGGCTCCTAAACCCTAAACCCTAAACCCTAAACCCTAAACTTGTCGGGTGCAAAGCCGGCCCACAGGAAATCACTTGCGACAACGATCTAGGCGACCCAGCATTTCTACAAACAGACCTGTGAGACATGGACCAGGCCCCTAAGGGATTGATTGGCTTAGGGGTTTCTGGTTTCGGGTTTCTAGGGTTTAAGGTTTATGGTGATCCCAACAGTTCAAACGGCTTTATGTTTCAGTAGGTTGAGTCCCCTGAGCCCAGGAAGTAACTCCAGCCCTGAACCCTCACACGACCTTCCTAATCCTTACCGTGGTCGAAGGGTGGGTGCTGGCTTCGGTGTGGCCGGGCGGCTGGACGGATGAAGAAGTGGAGTTCCTCAGCTCCCAACTAACTCTCAGCCCTACACCTCAATCCTAGAAATACCCTAAACCCTAAACCCTAAACCCTAAACCCTAAACCCTAAACCCTAAACATCCCTAAACCCTAAACCCTAAACCCTTCGCCAGCCTAAGTTGCTTCACCCTGAAAGCCGCCTCATCTGCCAATGGTGAATCTGAAAGACTCATCTTCCAATGCAAGAGTTGGATGAATGAAGCAGGTCAAGTTACCTTACCAGCAAATGTGAAGGGAATGAACTGATGGCACGAGGCGAAATTCACATGGGCTTTTGGTTGCAGTTCGTTTCGCATGGAACGAAGTTAAACATAAGAAGCACCGAAATGAACGACAGTAGCAGGATAAAACCAAAAAACTAGTCAAGTCTAGTGAAGATTACGCGCTCACTTGTTGTGTTGTAACCTCAAAGAAATAACTGGCTTTTGGAAGTGCATGGACTTCTATAACTACCACCTTGGTCCATGACTGGCTGTCATGACTGCTGTTCACGCGACCTCTTCTGTTCAGCTGAATTGCTTTTGTGCTTCACTTTAACCCATACTACATGCTCAGGCTGAAGGCTTCTATCACAAGGCTGTGTACAGTCTTCCGTAGTGTGCTCATGAGTGCCTTTGTGATGGATGTGTGCGGCGATGAGGCATCTTTGAAGGGTAGAGAAGGTAGAATGCTGACATGTGTTAGGTGTGCAAGTCCGGGTGGGACTGAATCTGTTAGTCTGGGCCTTTAGTGCTTCTGGCTTTTGGGGGTTAGGGTGTCTTGGCTTTCAACTTTCATCTTCAGGGTTTTTTGGGGGGGCCTCTGTGTGTGTGTGTGTGTGTTTTGGGGATCTAAGCCCGAAGCCCCAGCATCGCTTAGAGGCAGGGCACGTGCATACGCCCGCTGCGCCGCCCTCCCGCTTCTTGTTCTCGTCCTAAAGGGGCTCTGGGGTTCGAGGCTTTCTTCCGAAAAAATGGACAGGATAGGCGTCTTCGCAGTTTAGGGTTTGGGGGTTAGGGTTTGGGGGTTGGGGTTTAGGGCAGGATGGGTGTCTTCCTAGGCTTTTCTGGGCATGTAGGGGTTTTGTGCAAATTGCAGTTGCTGTTCGGTGGGATTCCGTGCCCAGGTAATACAGGGGGGGGAAAGGGGGGGGGAAACTGCTTGTCTAGGAACAGAAGGGTCAGGATTGAGAAGCTTCTTCTCCACCTGAGCCTGCGGCTTAAAACTGCTACTATGCCCGGAATTTTGACAGAGGGATTGTACAGGAATATTCTGGAAACCGTCCCTGCCCTCCCCTTAGTACAGGTCAACTTTCTCAGGTGCTCCATATAAACCGCGTCAGCAGAAGCAGCCTAAACCCCACCTTTGGAGTAGACCCTGGAAAAAAAGTATATACTTTTTAGGTATAAGTATCTATAGTAGGAACCCAGAACCAAAAAAGTATTAAAGTATAGTACTCCAAAACCCAGAAACCATAAGCACATGACGGAAAAACTTCAGGGCTTGAAAGTGGGCACCACCTTGAACCCTGAGCGACAAAACCAAGATTTCAGGGTTTCGGTTTGAGCTACCCTGAACTAACGAGGAAAACCCTAAACCCTAAACCCTAAACCCTAAACCCTAAACCCTAAACCCTAAACCCTAAACCCTAAACCCTAAACCCTAAGAGCACTCGAAAACCGGGACCCCGAGCCCAGAAGCAGGACAGCCGTGGCGAAGAGCTGGAGATTGGGACTTGGCGCGGGGCAATCAGAGTCCCCCCCCGTAACATGCAATCCCCAATCAGCTACGGTTTAGGGATGTTTAGGGTTTAGGGTTTAGGGTCTAGGGTTTAGGATTTAGGGTTTAGGGCCTTCTTTGTGTATCTATATCTCTCTCTCACTCTCCGTCCCGCTCCTGTCGCGCTTTATTAGAAGTACAGTGACCCCAGAATATTCTACTGTCCACGCTGGCCCCTAAGTGTACTCTAGTCAGGGCTTTGGGTGCCGGGAGGTTGCGCGTCTTTCTTTCCGGAGACTTTTCGGCTTTAAGGGCAGGGTTTAGGGTTTAGAGTTTAGGGTTCAGGGTTTCGGGTTTCGGGTTTAGGGTGGGGGTGCAAACGTCTTTGTGCAGCTTCCGCTGCGTATTTCATCGTGTAGGCACGCTTCGAGGCTTCGCTCGTTTAGGACCCCGAGAGCCCAAACCCTCAACCACAACTCTAAACCCTAAACCCTAAACCCTAAACCCTTCACATGCAGGCCCGAGGATGAGCTGAAAGCGCAAGCTTGGTGGCCTAAGTATGTCAGCGCAGAGGGATGAGGACTGGAGGATTTCACCAAGGGTAGTTGCATGGTCCCTGAAAACATCCCTTCCTTCAAGGGTTATTTTAGTATGGGCCCCTGGGTTGTATTAGGGTAGAGAAGGGTTGCAAGGGCCCATACTCAGAGCACTTATATCTACCCTCAGGTGCCACGGCAGCAATCTGTGAGGGTATGCCGAGGCACGCTCGGTCACTACCTTGGCAGCACTGATCCTCTGCCCCTCTGGTCTGCTTTTGCATGAGAGGCTAGGGGATACCATGGTTGAAAGGCTCGAGACTGCATATGACTCTGCGGACTGCCTTGCTTTTGGTCTTCATAAACCTTGAGAAGGCTGATTCGGCATGTTCCCCTGGGGCCTCTTGAAGCTTCTGGCCTTGTCTCTCAGAACAATACACTCAGCCCACAGCGACACCGTTGCCCAGGAAACCCCTCACCCAGCTGCCATTCTGAACTGAAGCTGTGCATGCGCCTCACATACTGCCTCCCGAGCTTCCTAAAACGTGCCGGGGCTGAGGGTTTAGGATGCAGGGCCCTCGGCTGAAGTTCGCCCAGGGGTTTGAAGCTTCCGCGCTCCTTGCAGAACACTTGCATGTCCCACTTCTGAGTCTCCGACGTAGTAGGTATTGCAGTTGTACCATGTCTCTCCAGTCAAGTCTAAGTTCTCGCCTGGGCTTGGGGTGCGGGTGAGAAGTAGATCGATCGAACGGAAGACATGTCTCGGCATCGGGCATCCGGCTTCTGATCTTGAAGTCTTTCTTTCTCGGCTTTCGGTCGTGTCGTTGAGGGCAGCGTCTTCGGTTCCGGGATTTTGGGTCCCCTTTATAGTAGTAACAGTCCTAAGTAGGAACTATCGTACCCCCCTATTCTAATCCCTACTAAGGACTGTCAGTATAAGGGGGGGGCATGCTGGGGCGGGGAGGGAATCCAACTTTCTTTGGAACGGGCGTCGCTGTCCATGCATCTGGTACCCTAATCTCTCAAATGCACCCTGGATGAGAAATCAGGTGGCCAACATCCGCCATTGGGAGTGGAGCGTATGCAGGCTTTGTGTTTAGGAGTCAGGGGTTACGGCTCAGGGGCGAGGAATCTGGGTTTAGTCTTCGGATTGGGAGCTTCAATCGGTTCATGACATGAAGGCGGAAACCTTGAAGCTCAAACTAGGCCGCCAGAAAAACACAAACACCAAGATTCCCCTGCACTTCTCTAAATTACGGCTCCTTCTCGGGTCCCTGCTAGAGTACGATCCCATCTGGCCGCAAACCCTAAACCCTAAACCCTAAACCCTAAACCCTAAACCCTAAACCCTAAACCCTAAACCCCTATTTTACAGAACCGGCGAAGGCCGCGGCAGTCATTCTTCACTGCCAGGGTGGTGCCTTGCTTTGGAGGTTCAGTCCTAGGAGTCCTTCATCGGGAGTAAAGTAGGGGAGGGGGACGATAATCCCTATTAAGGACTGCTATAGGTATTATAAGGGGGAACATTCCAGGAACATCCCAACTTGGCAGGATATCTTTTTTGTGGGGAGGTTTTGTGGCACATATGAGTCAGCTCATCTGGGCAGGGATGGCTCAGGTCTTGGGGCGCACGAAGGCGCTACTTCAACAAACTTAAAGCTTGAGCTGTTCCCCATTTTTCTAGCAGTCCTTCATAGGGATTCTAGTATCCCCTCATATAATCTCTATTAAGGACTGCTAGTATAGGGGGGAACATCCCAACCAAAAGCCCCTGAGTCCGAAAGAGTTTTTGGAAGACGCTCCTGCCTGATATCACTCCTCCTCCCCGGCAACCCCCCCCCAAAAAAAAAAAAAAACAACAAAAAACAAAAGAAGCTCTTTTGGCACCCCGGAGGTGTACAACGTTTGGAGCTTGGGGGCTTGGGGTCTAGAGCAGAGTTGCGAAGTTTCCTGCATCGGAACCCCTTGTCCAGAAGCCCAAGACGCCCACAATCCAACAGAAAACCCTAAACTTCAAATGGGCCCTAAACTTTTCAGCCCGTGAACCCAGAACTCCAAGCACGCAAGCAGCTTAAACAGTTCGAAGCCCTAACTCAGCAGGCGCAGCAGAATGCTTCCAAGGAGCCAGAACGGAAGGGGTCTGGTGTTTGCCCTCAGCGCAGTCTGGGGTATGGGGTTTCAAGTTTAGGGTGAGGTTTTAGGGTACAGGGAAGGAAATATCGTGTTGTCACGGGTTGTCAAGGTCTACAGGTTCTAATTAAAATCCACCCAAGTTCGAGCCATGGAGTGGCTGGGATGTCCAGGCCCTTAGCCTCAACGCAAAGAATCCTCAAAGGCTTCTAGAAATGAATGATGAGTTTCCTCATAAATCTAGTATGATACTGAGTTCGAGAGTGCAAAATGTAGTCGTGGATTTACCCTTTGAGGTGGAAGCTGGGGTGGTATTCAGGCACACAGGTCCACAACAAACCCTTGTGGAAAGACCGTCTTCTTTGTAGCCCAGTAACCATCTTCCAACAAGCCCCGGATCCCCCCAAACGGGCACACAGGTACTACCCAGTTACTACCCTAGACCCAGGTGTAGCCTAGGAATAAAAGTGCACCCTAATTTTTGTTTTAAGGAACCCCAACCCTAGGGAAAGGACATAAGGGCCTACTCCGGGTCCTAGTACCAGTTTTTGGGTTTAGGGTTTAGTGTTTAGGGTTTTGGGTGCAGGGATCCTTTGGGTAGTTGTGTCGCCCAGGTGCTTCTCAGTAGCGCCGCTAAGGCCACGGTCGAGCGATCCTCCATGAAGCAGGGTTTAGGGTTCAGGGTTCAGGGTTTAGGGTTTAGGGTTGAAGGGTTTAGGGTTTAGGGTTTAGGGTTGAGGGGGTTTAGGGGGTTGTGGAAATCTGACCTTAGGGTTAACAAAGCCCTCTATGCCCCGAGCTCGAAGCTCCAAGGATTCTACGCTACCCTGCAAACTGGCTTTGCTTCGGGACCTTGTGGTCCCAGGGTTTAGGGTTTAGGGTTTAGGGTTTAGGGTTTAGGGTTTAGGGTGGATCTCCGGCTTTGAAAGGGGTTTTTCGCCCCTTACAACCAATCCCACTTCAGAAGGACGGTTTCTAGACGAGGGGAACCTATTTCAGAACGGCTCCCAAGGTGAGGGGTTTAGGGTTTAGGGTTCGGGTTTAGGGTTTAGGGTTTAGGGTTTAGGGTTTAGGGTTTAGGGTTCAGCATCTCAAGTTCGAGCATTTACTAGGCCAGCAGTGTGTGTAGGCAACGGAAAAAAACCCACCCACCCAGAGAATCCCAAAACATTAAGAAAATAAAAAGTTTACATTTCTCATCAGCAAGCCCTGTCCTCCAACCTCACTGTGTCATGGACCATCCTACCCACGAACCATTTCATCGACCCCCATAGAGGGGTGGGGCTTGAAATCCTCAAACGGGTGAAGGCTCGGTTTTGGTCAAAATCCAGAAAAACGAGAGGCCCCCAGAACCGTCGATTTCAGTACTAAAAAATCGCATTTTTAACAGGGACCCGGGCCGATCCTGGGGTCACCCTCATTTGGGGTGTTTTTGGGAGTAAACTTTCCCTCTCAAGGGGGGGTCAGAGTTTCCCGCGCGCGGGCCAGGACAAGGCCAGACCCTTGAGTGCCCAACAGGGCCGGTCAATCTGGAAGGGCCAAAACCAAGGCCAAGGCCGCCCGCGCGCGGGCCAGGACAAGGCCAGACCCTTGAGTGCCCAACAGGGCCGGTCAATCTGGAAGGGCCAAAACCAAGGCCAAGGCCGCCCGCGCGCGGGCCAGGACAAGGCCAGACCCTTGAGTGCCCAACAGGGCCGGTCAATCTGGAAGGGCCAAAACCAAGGCCAAGGCCGCCCGCGCGCGGGCCAGGACAAGGCCAGACCCTTGAGTGCCCAACAGGGCCGGTCAATCTGGAAGGGCCAAAACCAAGGCCAAGGCCGCCCGCGCGCGGGCCAGGACAAGGCCAGACCCTTGAGTGCCCAACAGGGCCGGTCAATCTGGAAGGGCCAAAACCAAGGCCAAGGCCGCCCGCGCGCGGGCCAGGACAAGGCCAGACCCTTGAGTGCCCAACAGGGCCGGTCAATCTGGAAGGGCCAAAACCAAGGCCAAGGCCGCCCGCGCGCGGGCCAGGACAAGGCCAGACCCTTGAGTGCCCAACAGGGCCGGTCAATCTGGAAGGGCCAAAACCAAGGCCAAGGCCGCCCGCGCGCGGGCCAGGACAAGGCCAGACCCTTGAGTGCCCAACAGGGCCGGTCAATCTGGAAGGGCCAAAACCAAGGCCAAGGCCGCCCGCGCGCGGGCCAGGACAAGGCCAGACCCTTGAGTGCCCAACAGGGCCGGTCAATCTGGAAGGGCCAAAACCAGGCCAAGGCCGCCCGCGCGCGGGCCAGGACAAGGCCAGACCCTTGAGTGCCCAACAGGGCCGGTCAATCTGGAAGGGCCAAAACCAAGGCCAAGGCCGCCCGCGCGCGGGCCAGGACAAGGCCAGACCCTTGAGTGCCCAACAGGGCCGGTCAATCTGGAAGGGCCAAAACCAAGGCCAAGGCCGCCCGCGCGCGGGCCAGGACAAGGCCAGACCCTTGAGTGCCCAACAGGGCCGGTCAATCTGGAAGGGCCAAAACCAAGGCCAAGGCCGCCCGCGCGCGGGCCAGGACAAGGCCAGACCCTTGAGTGCCCAACAGGGCCGGTCAATCTGGAAGGGCCAAAACCAAGGCCAAGGCCGCCCGCGCGCGGGCCAGGACAAGGCCAGACCCTTGAGTGCCCAACAGGGCCGGTCAATCTGGAAGGGCCAAAACCAAGGCCAAGGCCGCCCGCGCGGCGCGCGCGGGGGCCAAGATAAGGCCGGACCCTTGCGTGCCCAACAGGGCCGGTCAATTTTCTGACTATAGGGTTTAAATATATATATAGGTAAGAGAGGTTTAGGGTTTAGGGTTTAGGGTTTAGGGTTTAGGGTTTAGGGTTTAGGGTTTAAGGGTTTAGGGTTTAGGGTTTAGGGTTTAGGGTTTAGGGTTTAGGGTTTAGGGTTTAGGGTTTAGGGTTTAGGGTTTAGGGTTTAGGGTTCAGGGTTCAGGGTTCAGGGTTTAGGGTTTAGAGTTTAGGGTTCAGGGTTTAGGGTCAGACCAGGTAGCATAATGGTTTCGGACAACCAGGTTTAAGCCTAAACTGAATGACGATTTTGGCTCCCTGTAGTGGAGGGAAGCCTCCCAGTACAGCCCGATAGGTTTAGCAAGATAGTTCGCAGGCCCGGAAAAGCCATGAGCTCCTCAAGTAAAAAACACCAGCATCCTGCTTTCCCCGACCCACCACTCCGTGTCCCGGAAGGAAAGCCGCCTCACTTTGCACATTCCCGGCGTCATCCACAGACAGTGCCTCTGGCACAAGCCATCTTTGCATGGGCCATTTTCAGGCTTAGGGTTGGGTTTTCAGATCTTGGAAGAAAGTGCCTCGTCAGAGGCCGATCTGCAGCTCGAAAACAACGCACGTTTGCAAACCAGTGGACTATAATCTTGGGGTATTCCCTGTTCGGAGGGGTCGTGAGCCGGCTGACTTTTTCATTGCTTTTGTTGCACGAGCTTAGTACTGGAATCTTTTGCGTGGCTTTAGGATTGAGGGGTGCGGCACCCTAGGCCCTAAAACACTCAAGCCCAAACCCCCTTGGAACCCTGAAAGCCCTGAAAACCCTGAATAATCCTGAAAAAAACCCTGAAAACCCTAAAGCCGAAGAACCCAGAAAATCCTAAGACCCTGAAAATGCCTGAAAACCCTGAACCCGAACCGACTGCTCACCCGTCTCGCCCTGCACGCCGAGATGCGGCGCGAGAACCTATCCGCAAAAGGGGGGGGGGGAAATCAACGGTTCTGTACGGTTCGGGTTCTGCGGCTTTAGGGTTTAGGGGTTAAGCGTCTAGGGGGTAAGGTTTTCAGGGTTTTCAGGGGTTCTGAAGCAAATGGTAGAAAACCGTACCCCCGAACGGACTTTGCCAAGAATGCAGGGGCGTGCCTTTTGGCGGGCTATCGGCCCTTCTTGCAGCGCGGGCTTTTGCAACCCTAAACCCGGAACCCTAAACCCTAAGCTTTTGCCTGCTTCGTCTCCGTTGCTTCGGCCCCGGAGTCAGAGGCTCTTGCGGGTTTCTGCGGGAACTCCACTCAGAGACTCGACCCAGGAGTAACTTTAGGAATATAAAAAGGGTGCCCTTTTTGGGTTTAAAGGGTTTAGGGTTTAGGGCTTAGGGTAATAAGGGAACCTGAACAATAAGGGCCTGCTCTGGGTCTTAGTGGATGGGAGAAACTGAACAGTTGCGGCGGTGACATCTAGGCAAGCTGCGGCACGACCCCCAGGCATCTCTGCTGCCTCAAACCGCTGCTTAACACCTCCCCGCCCGGGACCCTGAATCGCAAAGTGCCCAAACATGTACATCCTAAACCCCAACGCTTGCACGACCCCCAGGCATCTCTGCTGCCTCAAACCGCTGCTTAACACCTCCCCGCCCGGGACCCTGAATCGCAAAGTGCCCAAACATGTACATCCTAAACCCCACGTTGCAAAATATCCACAGGAAACCCCGAATCTCCCGAAGCCCCGTCCCCCCCCCCCCCCCCCCCACACTCCACAAAAATAACAAACAAAACCGAGACCCAACAACCCACACAACAAAACCAGAAGAAGCTGCCCCAGAACCTCCCAAAGCCCTCACGCAGACCTCCCCTAAAATTTTTCCCGCACGTGCCCTAATCCGAGCATCCTCCATCACGTGCCACAAAAAGCTTCATACCCTTAACGACTAGACCTACGCCGTCCAAGGTATATCCCCAGTACCCATAAACTACACCGCGTTCTCATACATGAAGGTTCCTTCCCCAATTCACGAATGTTGGGCTTGCTGCTGGACCACAAATCCCAACTCCAGGCTGGCAAGCTTCCAGGAGCAGCGATCCTAATCCTTAAGACACCCTAAACCCTAAACCTTAAAGCCCTTTAAACCCTAAACCTCCCCCTTAACCCCAAAAGCCTCAGCCCCAAAAACACGTCCGACCTCCCGAGGCAGCGCTCAGAGATGCGAGGGCCAGCGAGGTTCGGCAAGCCTAGAGGCCGAGTTTGGGGAGCTTTTGTTGGGATTAGGGGGACGGGTTTGGGGGAGCTTCTTTTGGATTGGGGAGACGGGTTGGGGGAGCTTTCGGGTTTAGTGTGACGGGGCAGTTATTTTGGCGTACTGTAGGGGCTTTTGTGGGGGCTTCAGGGTTTAGACTTCTTTCCCGCCAGACAAGTGGGTTGCCAGCTGTTAAGGACAAAGTCGTACGCGTCATGTGACACGACGTGCTCAGGACAGCAGGACAACAGGCATAACAGAATGTTGCCTTCATAAGAAGGCAGCAAGACTCAGGCGAACGATTCTTCCAGAATGTGGGTCTTGAAACGTGCTGGAAGGGGTGTAGGGTTTTGGCGTTGTTCGAAGTTGAGGGTTTGGGTGGGGCTCTTTTTGGCGACTTGACATGGATATCTTGAATGAAGGGTTTTACCGGAGGCTGAAGGAGGTTTTGGGTTTGGGTTCTGGTGGTTCAAGAGGCATTATTTGACAGAGTATAGGTCCTTAGAGGCAAGGCCCCCCCAAAAACGAGCATGTGACGCTATTCCTTCCTTCAGGGTTCAAGCTGGCATAGTAGTAAGCTGACAAGTTTCCGGGTTTCAAGGGCTTTCGGGTTTCCAAATCTCCACGCTCTGTAAACTTCGACAAGCCCAGCTGCTTCGAGGATGATGTGGAGGTACGCCGCACCTTCCGGCAAAGGGCTTCTAGTTCCTCTAACCTCCCGACAGGGGGCCATGAGGGGATCTTGTGCAGAAACCAAACCCTAAAACCCTAAACCCTAAACCCTAAACCCTAAAGCGGAGTTCTGGCTTCTTGAGCTTCTGGGTGCCGAGGTTGCAGGGGTCGGGGTCGCTTCAGGATCGCAGAGCCCCATGCAAAGGGAAGGGCTGATTTAGGGTTTAGGGTTTAGGGTTTAGGGGGAGACATTGGGAGCACTGGCTCCCCCAAATCAAAAAAAACGCCATAGAAGAGACTTGTGTGTGTGATCTGCGCTTTGTGGTTTGGTGCTTAGGGTGTAGGGTTCAGGGCTTTTTGCCTTCCAAATTTAAATCAACAACCCTGAGCCTGAGCCCGAGCCCGATTCATGGCATGCTGGTTCCAAAGCTCCAGCGACGTCAGGGCACCTTCCTAGAAGAAGCCCTTAAGCACGCTTCAAACAAGCCTTTTTTTCAAATCCTTCAACGCCCTTAAAATCCGCCCTCTGACCCGGCCTCGGACGGCCATATGCGGCGGGCGGCCATGCGATGATATAGAGACAGCAGCCAAGAAGCTGCGGGATCAACC
>CAJNDS010002257.1:34778-37278 GCA_905221605.1 Symbiodinium natans
CCAAAACGTGCAGGTTTCCAGGTTTGGACCCCCAAAACGTGCAGGTTTCCAGGTTTGGACCCCCAAAACGTGCAGGTTTCCAGGTTTGGACCCCCAAAACGTGCAGGTTTCCAGGTTTGGACCCCCCAAAACGTGCAGGTTTCCAGGTTTGGACCCCCAAAACGTGCAGGTTTCCAGGTTTGGACCACCAAAACGTGCAGGTTTCCAGGTTTGGACACTCAAAACCGTGCAGGTTTCCAGGTTTGGGCCCCAAAACGTGCAGGTTTCCAGGTTTAGACCCCCCAAAACGTGCAGGTTTCCAGAGTTGGACCCCCCAAAACATGTAGGTTTCCAGGTTTGGACCCCCCAAAACGTGCAGGTTTCCAGGTTTGGACCCCCCCAAAACGTGCAGGTTTCCAGGTTTGCACCCCCCAAAACGTGCAGGTTTCCAGGTTTGGACCCCCCAAAACGTGCAGGTTTCCAGGTTTGGACCCCCAAAACGTGCAAGTTTCCAGGTTTGGACCCCCAAAACGTGCAGGTTTCCAGGTTTGGACACCCCAAAACGTGCAGGCTTCCAGGTTTGGACCCGCCAAAACGTGCAGGTTTCCAGGTTTGGACCCCCAAAACGTGCAGGTTTCCAGGTTTAGACCCCCCAAAACGTGCAGGTTTCCAGGTTTGGACACCCAAAACGTGCAGGTTTCCAGGTTAGGACCCCCTGAAACGTGCAGGTTTCCAGGTTTGGACCCCCCAAAACGTGCAGGTTTCCAGGTTTGGACCCCCCAAACCCAAACGTTGAGTTTCGGGTTAGGGACTGTCAGCCAGGGTTTGGGGTTCTCTTTGTGTCAGGGCAAGGTCCGCAAGTGCAAGCCGACTTTAACGTTTAGTGTCCTGTAAAGTAAGTTGTCTTTGTTGTGTCGTGTACACTCCACAACCTTTCCGCGATCCCTAGACAGGGATCGCGGGTTTAGGGTTTAGGGTTTGGGGTTTAGGGTTTAGGGTTTAGGGTTTAGGGTTTAGGGTTAGGGTTTAGGGTTTTAGGGTTAGGGTTAGGGTTTAGGGTTAGGGGTAGGGTTTAGGGTTTAGGGTTGAGGTTAGGGTTTAGGAGTTTAGGGTTTAGGGTTTCGGGTTTAGGTTTTTAGGGTTTTAGTTTAGGGTTTAGGGTTTTTAGGGTTAGGGTTTTAGGGTTTAGGTTAGGTTTAGGGTTTAGGGTTTAGGGTTAGGGTGTAGGGTTTGGGTTTGGGTTTAGGGTTTGGGGTAGGGTTTAGGGTTTAGGGTTTAGGGTTAGGGTTGAGGGTTAGGGTTTAGGGTTTAGGGTAGGGTTTTTGGGTTTAGGGTGTAGGGTTGTAGGGTTTAGGGTTTAGGGTTTAGGGTGTTGGGTTTAGGTTTAGGGTTTAGGGTTGGGGTTTAGGGGTTCCGGTTTAGGGTTTAGGGTTTAGGGTTTAGGGTTTAGGGTTTAGGGTTTAGGGTTTAGGGTTTAGGGTTTAGGGTTTAGGGTTTAGGGTTTAGGGTTTAGGGTGTCGCTTGAGTTGTATGTTGGTGCCGAAAAGAAAAATGGCACCAACATACGCGCGGCCTGCTGTCGATCCCACCCCAAAAACCACCCAGACCTTAAATCACCTTGCAAGGCCGGGGCTCGCCAAACATCAAGGTTTGGACTCCCCAAACGTGCAGGTTTCCAGGTTTGGACCCCCAAAACGTGCAGGTTTCCAGGTTTGGACCCCCAAAACATGCAGGTTTCCAGGTTTGGACCCCCAAAACGTGCAGGTTTCCAGGTTTGGACCCCCAAAACGTGCAGGTTTCCAGGTTTGGACCCCCAAAACGTGCAAGTTTCCAGGTTTGGACCCCCAAAACGTGCAGGTTTCCAGGTTTGGACCCCCCAAAACGTGCAGGTTTCCAGGTTTGGACCCGGTTTGGACCCCCAAAACGTGCAGGTTTCCAGGTTTGGACACCCAAAACGTGCAGGTTTCCAGGTTTGGACCCCCAAAACGTGCAGGTTTCCAGGGTTGGACCCCCAAAACGTGCAGGTTTCCAGGTTTGGACCCCCAAAACGTGCAGGTTTCCAGGTTTGGACCCCCAAAACGTGCAGGTTTCCGCGCAGGTTTCCAGGTTTGGATCCCCAAAACGTGCAGGTTTCCAGGTTTGGACCCCCAAAACGTGCAGGTTTCCAGGTTTGGACTCCCAAAACGTGCAGGTTTCCAGGTTTGGACCCCCAAAACGTGCAGGTTTCCAGGTTTGGAACCTCAAAATGTGCAGGTTTCCAGGTTTGGACCCCCAAAACGTGCAGGTTTCCAGGTTTGGATCCCCAAAACGTGCAGGTTTCCAGGTTTGGAGCCCCCAAAACGTGCAGGTTTCCAGGTTTGGACCCCCCAAAACGTGTTTCCAGGTTTGGACCACCAAAACGTGCAGGTTTCCAGGTTTGGACCCCCAAAACGTGCAGGTTTCCAGGTTTGGACCCCCCAAAACGTGCAGGTTTCCAGGTTTGGACCCCCGAAAACGTGCAGGTTTCCAGGTTTGGACCCCC
>CAJNDS010002257.1:39778-189840 GCA_905221605.1 Symbiodinium natans
TTGAGGGGGTGCCGAGGGTGTCCCTTGATTTCGGAGGTCACTTGGGGCAGAAGGCAAAGGACCCCCCCCTCAAGTTTTGCGCAGGGGACGGTCTGGGCCGAAGGGCCCTCTCACAGAAAATTTCAGGGCGTGAAGAGTCTCCGGAATTGCAAAAATCAGCTCCAGGGCCTTCTTTGGCAGCTTTCTGCCAGTGTACTCACTGGAAGGGTTTAAGGCCCCCCTGACTCCAGGGCCAGGGCCAGGGGCCAGGGCTAGGGCTCCAAGAAACTGTCCGGGAGGAGCCCTAAAAGGTGCAGAAAAAGCTCAGAAACTGTCCGGGAGGAGCCCAGTCCGGGAGCAAAAGGCTCAGAAACTCTGACAGGAGCCCAAAAAGGCTCAGAAACTGTCCGGGAGGAGCCCAACAAGGCTCAGAAACTGTCCGGGAGGGCCCAAAAAGGCTCTGAAACTGTCCGGGAGGAGCCCAAAAACGGCTCTGAAACTGTCCGGGAGGAGCCCAAAAAGGCTCAGAAACTGTCCGGGAAAACTCCAGAAACTGTCCGGGAGGAGCCCAAAAAGGCTCTGAAACTGTTCGGGAGGAGCCCAAAAAGGCTCTGAAACTGTCCGGGAGGAGCCCAAAAAGGGCTCAGAAACTGTCAACTGGGAGGAGCCCAAAACGGCTCTGAAACTGTCCGCGAGGAGCCCAAAAAGGCTCAGAAACTGTCGGGAAAAGTCCCAGAAAGATTCAGAAACTGTCCGGGAGGAGCCCAAAAAGGCTCTGAAACTGTCCGGGAGGAGCCCAAAAAGGCTCTGAAACTGTCCGGGAGGAGCCCAAAAAGGGCTCAGAAACTGTCCGGGAGAAGCCCAAAAACTGTCCGGGAGGAGCCCAAAACGGCTCTGAAACTGTCCGGGAGGAGCCCAAAAAGGTTCAGAAACTGTCCGGGAAAAGTCCCAAAAAGATTCAGAAACTGTCCGGGAGGAGCCCAAAAAGGCTCTGAAACTGTCCGGGAGGAGCCCAAAAAGAATCTGAAACTGTCCGGGAGGAGCCCAAAAAGGGCTCAGAAACTGTCCGGGAGACGCCCAAAAACTGTCCGGGAGGAGCCCAAAACGGCTCTGAAACTGTCCGGGAGGCTCAGAAACTGTCCGGGAGGAGCCCAAAAAGGCTCCAAGAAACTGTCCGGGAGAGCCCCAGGACCTGTCCCGGGGGGGCCCCGGGACAACCCGTCCCAGGGGGGCCCCGGGACAACCCGTCCCAGAAGGAAGGGAGGTGCTTGCCGCTCCCACTGGGAGGGTTTCAGGTCGCTGGAAGGTAGTGAAAGGGTTTAAGGTCACTGCTTACTGGAAGGGTTTAAGGCCTCCCTTACTGGGAGGGTTCGAGGCAGTAAAGGGGAAGGAGCCCCCCCCTGGGGTTTAGGGTAATAATATATAGCTGAGACGAGCTAGGCGACTCCAGCCAGGCGACTCCTCAGGGGTGTGCCTGGCAGGCTCTGCAGCCTAGCAGAGCCTGCCGCGGTCTCGCTGAGCGCTCGACTGCGCCCGCCTACCCCAACAGAGGTGAGAGGGGTGGCGGGCGGGTTTAGGGTTTAGGGTTTAGGGTTAAGGGTTAAGGGTTAAGGGTTAAGGGTTAAGGGTTAAGGGTTAAGGGTTAAGGGTTTAGGGTTTAGGTTTAGGGGTTTAGGGTTTAGGGTTTAGGGTTTAGGGTTTAGGGTTTAGGGTTTAGGGTTTAGGGTTTAGGGTTTAGGGTTTAGGGTTTAGGGTTTAGGGTTTAGGGTTTAGGGTTTAGGGTTTAGGGTTTAGGGCTTAGGGCTTAGGGCTTAGGGTTTAGGGTTTAGGGCTTAGGGTTTAGGGCTTAGGGTTTAGGGTTTAGGGTTTAGGGTTTTAGGGTTTAGGGCTTTAGGGTTTAGGGCTTTAGGGTTTAGGGCTTTAGGGCTTTAGGCTTTAGGGTTTAGGGTTTAGGGCTTTAGGGTTTAGGGTTTAGGGTTTAGGGCTTTAGGGTTTAGGGTTTTAGGGTTTAGGGTTTAGGGTTTAGGGTTTAGGGTTTAGGGTTTAGGGTTTAGGGTTTAGGGTGTAGCATTGGTCAGCTGAACGCGTTAGTGTGAAGACATGCCCACCCCGAGGCCACCCAAACAATACTCATCACGAAACCAAACCGGAGCCAGCCAAAGCCAAGCCAGCCATCAAAATTTCACATATCGAACATGTTCAGAGCACACTAAGATAAAACACTGCGAATGCTTGGGACATTTGCGAGTCGTGAACTCTTGCCGAACTTGAGGCGAGCTGTTGGCGATTTCTTGGGGGGGTCACTTGGGAACAGTGGCTGATTGGGACACTAGGAAGTCGGAGATCATCTGGGGCCAGAAGGCAGCATGTCGAGCACTGCCTGGGGCATTTGCTACTTTGAGGGGGTGCCAAGGGTGTCCCTTGACTTCGGAGGTCACTTCGGGGCAGAAGGCAAAGGACCCCCGCCCTCAGGTTTTGCGCAGGGGACGGTCTGGGCCGCCTCTCACAGAAAATTCAGTCCTGTCAGCTCCAGGGCCTTCTTTGGCAGCCTTCTGCCTACTGGAGGGGTTTAAGGCCCCCCTGCTTACTGGCACTGCCTGGGACATTTGCGACTTTGAGGGGGTGCCGAGGGTGTCCCTTGATTTCGGAGGTCACTTGGGGCAGAAGGCAAAGGACCCCCCCCTCAAGTTTTGCGCAGGGGACGGTCTGGGCCGAAGGGCCCTCTCACAGAAAATTTCAGGGCGTGAAGAGTCTCCGGAATTGCAAAAATCAGCTCCAGGGCCTTCTTTGGCAGCTTTCTGCCAGTGTACTCACTGGAAGGGTTTAAGGCCCCCCTGACTCCAGGGCCAGGGCCAGGGGCCAGGGCTAGGGCTCCAAGAAACTGTCCGGGAGGAGCCCTAAAAGGTGCAGAAAAAGCTCAGAAACTGTCCGGGAGGAGCCCAGTCCGGGAGCAAAAGGCTCAGAAACTCTGACAGGAGCCCAAAAAGGCTCAGAAACTGTCCGGGAGGAGCCCAACAAGGCTCAGAAACTGTCCGGGAGGGCCCAAAAAGGCTCTGAAACTGTCCGGGAGGAGCCCAAAAACGGCTCTGAAACTGTCCGGGAGGAGCCCAAAAAGGCTCAGAAACTGTCCGGGAAAACTCCAGAAACTGTCCGGGAGGAGCCCAAAAAGGCTCTGAAACTGTTCGGGAGGAGCCCAAAAAGGCTCTGAAACTGTCCGGGAGGAGCCCAAAAAGGGCTCAGAAACTGTCAACTGGGAGGAGCCCAAAACGGCTCTGAAACTGTCCGCGAGGAGCCCAAAAAGGCTCAGAAACTGTCGGGAAAAGTCCCAGAAAGATTCAGAAACTGTCCGGGAGGAGCCCAAAAAGGCTCTGAAACTGTCCGGGAGGAGCCCAAAAAGGCTCTGAAACTGTCCGGGAGGAGCCCAAAAAGGGCTCAGAAACTGTCCGGGAGAAGCCCAAAAACTGTCCGGGAGGAGCCCAAAACGGCTCTGAAACTGTCCGGGAGGAGCCCAAAAAGGTTCAGAAACTGTCCGGGAAAAGTCCCAAAAAGATTCAGAAACTGTCCGGGAGGAGCCCAAAAAGGCTCTGAAACTGTCCGGGAGGAGCCCAAAAAGAATCTGAAACTGTCCGGGAGGAGCCCAAAAAGGGCTCAGAAACTGTCCGGGAGACGCCCAAAAACTGTCCGGGAGGAGCCCAAAACGGCTCTGAAACTGTCCGGGAGGCTCAGAATCTGTCCGGGAGGAGCCCAAAAAGGCTCCAAGAAACTGTCCGGGAGAGCCCCAGGACAACCTGTCCCGGGGGGGCCCCGGGACAACCCGTCCCAGGGGGGCCCCGGGACAACCCGTCCCAGAAGGAAGGGAGGTGCTTGCCGCTCCCACTGGGAGGGTTTCAGGTCGCTGGAAGGTAGTGAAAGGGTTTAAGGTCACTGCTTACTGGAAGGGTTTAAGGCCTCCCTTACTGGGAGGGTTCGAGGCAGTAAAGGGGAAGGAGCCCCCCCCTGGGGTTTAGGGTAATAATATATAGCTGAGACGAGCTAGGCGACTCCAGCCAGGCGACTCCTCAGGGGTGTGCCTGGCAGGCTCTGCAGCCTAGCAGAGCCTGCCGCGGTCTCGCTGAGCGCTCGACTGCGCCCGCCTACCCCAACAGAGGTGAGAGGGGTGGCGGGCGGGTTTAGGGTTTAGGGTTTAGGGTTTAGGGTTTAGGGTTTAGGGTTTAGGGTTTAGGGTTTAGGGTTTAGGGTTTAGGGTTTAGGGTTTAGGGTTTAGGGTTTAGGGTTTAGGGTTTAGGGTTTAGGGTTTAGGGTTTAGGGTTTAGGGTTTAGGGTTTAGGGTTTAGGGTTTAGGGTTTTGGGTTTAGGGGTTAGGGTTAGGGTTTAGGTTTAGTGTTTTAGGTTTAGGGTTTAGGGTTTAAGGGTGTAGTGGTTTTGGTTGTTAGGGTTTAGGTTAAGGTTTAGGGTTTAGGGTTTAGGTTTAGGTTTTAGGGTTTAGGTTTTAGGGTTTAGGGTTTAGGGTTTAGGGTTTAGGGTTTAGGGTTTAGGTTTAGGGTTGAGGGGTTAGGGTTTAGGGTTTGGGTTTAGGGTTTAGTTTAGGGTTTAAGGGTTAAAGGGTTTAGGGTTTAAGGTTTAAGGGTTTTAAGGGTTTTAGGGTTTAGGGTGTAGGGTGTAGGGTTTAGGGTGTAGGGTTTTAGGTTAGGGTTAGGTAGGGTAGGGGTTTTAGGGTTTAGGGTTTGGGGTTAGGGTAGGGTTTAGGGTTTAGGGTTTAGGGTTTAGGGTTTAGGGTTTAGGGTTTAGGGTTTAGGGTTTAGGGTTTAGGGTTTAGGGTTTAGGGTTCAGCATCTCAAGTTCGAGCATTTACTAGGCCAGCAGTGTATCTAGGCAACGGACAAAAACCCACCCGCCCAAAGAATCCCATAACATTAAGAAAATAGAAGGTTACTTATTTTCTCTTCGGATGCACCACCAATCACGCCGTAGTACCAAACACTTAACACAACACCAGCCACACCAGGCCTTGAGGCCTTGAAACCCTAAACACCAGGCCTTGAGGCCCTGAAACCCTAAACACCAGGCCTTGAGGCCCTGAAACCCTGAAACCCTAAATACCAGGCCGTGAGGCCGTGAAACCCTAAACAGCAGGCCTTGAGGCCCTCACCAGGCCGTGAGGCCTTGAAACCCTAACCATTAGGCCCGGAAATCCTAAACACCTTTGCACGAAACGACCTTGCCCAGTAAACAAATGACCTTGCCCAGTGAAAAATTGACCTTGCCCAGTTAAAAAATGACCTTGCCCAGTAAAAAAATGACCTTGCCCAGTAAAAAAATGACCTTGCCCAATAATGACCTTGCCCAGTAAAAAATGACCTTGCCCAGTAAAAAAATGACCTTGCCCAGTAAAAAAATGACCTTGCCCAGTAAAAAAATGACCTTGCCCAGTAAAAAAATGACCTTGCCCAGTAAAAAGATGACCTTGCCCAATAAAAAAATGACCTTGCCCAATAAAAAAATGACCTTGCCCAGTAAAAAAATGACCTTGCCCAGTAAAAAAAAGACCTTGCCCAGTAAAAAGATGACCTTGCCCAGTAAAAAGATGACCTTGCCCAGTAAAAAGATGACCTTGCCCAGTAACATTTTTACTGGGCAAGGTCATTTTTTTACTGGGCAAGGTCATTTTTTTACTGGGCAAGGTCGTTTTTTTGGCCGAAACGACCTTGCCCAGTAAAAAAATAACCTTGCCCAGTAAAAAAATGACCTTGCCCAGTAAAAAATGACCTTGCCCAGTAAAAAAATGACCATGCCCAGTAACTCCTTAACATTTAAATTATATATGAAAGAGAGGTTTAGGGTTCAGGGTTCAGGGTTCAGGGTTCAGGGTTTAGGGTTTAGGGTTTAGGGTTTAGGGTTTAGGGTTTAGGGTTTAGGGTTTAGGGGTTTAGGGTTTAGGGTTTAGGGTTTAGGGTTCAGCATCTCAAGTTCGAGCATTTACTAGGCCAGCAATGTATCTAGGCAACGGAAAAAACCCACCCGCCCAAAGAATCCCATAACATTAAGAAAATAGAAGGTTACTTATTTTCTCTTCGGATGCACCAATCACGGCGTAGTACCAAGCACTTAACACAAGCCACACCCAGCCTTGAGGCCTTGAAACCCTAAACACCAGGCCTTGAGGCCCTGAAACCCTAAACACTAGGCCTTGAGGCCCTGAAACCCTAAAACCTAAATACTAGGCCGTGAGGCCGTGAAATCCTAAACAGCAGGCCTTGAGGCCCTGAAACCCTAAACACCAGGCCGTGAGGCCTTGAAACCCTAACCATGAGGCCCGGAAATCCTAAACACCTTTGGACGAAACGACCTTGCCCAGTAAAAAAATGACCTAGCCCAGCAAAAAAATGACCTAGCCCAGTAAAAAAATGACCTTGCCAGTAAAAAATGACCTTGCCCAGTAAAAAATGACCGTGCCCAGTAAAAAAATGACCTTGCCCAGTAATGACCTTGCCCAGTAAAAAAATGACCTTGCCCAGTAAAAAAATGACCTTGCCCAGTAAAAAAATGACCTTGCCCAGTAAAAAAATGACCTTGCCCAGTAAAAAAATGACCTTGCCAGTAAAAAAATGACCTTGCCCAGTAAAAAAATGACCTTGCCCAGTAAAAAAATGACCTTGCCCAGTAAAAAAATGACCTTGCCCAGTAAAAAAATGACCTTGCCCAGTAAAAAAATGACCTTGCCCAGTAAAAAAATGACCTTGCCCAGTAAAAAAATGACCTTGCCCAGTAAAAAAATGACCTTGCCCAGTAAAAAAAATGACCTTGCCCAGTAAAAAAAATGACCTTGCCCAGTAAAAAATTGCCCAGTAAAAAAATGACCTTGCCCAGTAAAAAAATGACCTTGCCCAGTAAAAAAATGACCTTGCCCAGTAAAAAAATGACCTTGCCCAGTAAAAAAATTGCCCAGTAAAAAAATGACCTTGCCCAGTAAATGACCTTGCCCAGTAAAAAAATGACCTTGCCCAGTAAAAAAATGACCTTGCCCAGTAAAAAAAAAATGACTTTGCCAGTAACAAGATGACCTTGCCAAGTAAAGATGACCTTGCCCAGTAAATTTTACTGGGCAAGGCATTTTTTTACGGGGCAAGGTTGCATTTTTTTATGGGCAAGGTCGTTTTTTGACGACGAACGCGAACGACGAAAAGACCTTGCCCAGTAAAAAAATGACCTTGCCCAGTAAAAAAATGACCTTGCCCAGTAAAAAAATGACCTTGCCCAGTAAAAAAATGACCTTGCCCAGTAACTCCTTAACATTTAAATGATATATGAAAGAGAGGTTTAGGGTTTAGGGTTTAGGGTTTAGGGTTTAGGGTTTAGGGTTTAGGGTTTAGGGTTTAGGGTTTAGGGTTTAGGGTTTAGGGTTTAGGGTTTAGGGTTTAGGGTTTAGGGTTTAGGGTTTAGGGTTTAGGGTTTAGGGTTCAGCATCTCAAGTTCGAGCATTTACTAGGCCAGCAGTGTGTGTAGGCAACGGAAAAAAACCCACCCACCCAGAGAATCCCAAAACATTAAGAAAATAAAAAGTTTACATTTCTCATCAGCAAGCCCTGTCCTCCAACCTCACTGTGTCATGGACCATCCTACCCACGAACCATTTCATCGACCCCCATAGAGGGGTGGGGCTTGAAATCCTCAAACGGGTGAAGGCTCGGTTTTGGTCAAAATCCAGAAAAACGAGAGGCCCCCAGAACCGTCGATTTCAGTACTAAAAAATCGCATTTTTAACAGGGACCCGGGCCGATCCTGGGGTCACCCTCATTTGGGGTGTTTTTGGGAGTAAACTTTCCCTCTCAAGGGGGGGTCAGAGTTTCCCGCGCGCGGGCCAGACCCTTGAGTGCCCAACAGGGCCGGTCAATCTGGAAGGGCCAAAACCAAGGCCAAGGCCGCCCGCGCGCGGGCCAGGACAAGGCCAGACCCTTGAGTGCCCAACAGGGCCGGTCAATCTGGAAGGGCCAAAACCAAGGCCAAGGCCGGCCGCGCGCGGGCCAGGACAAGGCCAGACCCTTGAGTGCCCAACAGGGGCGGTCAATCTGGAAGGGCCAAAAAAGGCCAAGGCCGCCCCGCGCGGGCCAGGACAAGGCCAGACCCTTGAGTGCCCAACAGGGCCGGTCAATTGGAAGGGCCAAAACCAAGGCCAAGGCCGCGGGCCAGGACAAGGCCAGACCCTTGAGTGCCCAACAGGGCCGGTCAATCTGGAAGGGCCAAAACCAAGGCCAAGGCCAGACCCTTGAGTGCCCAACAGGCGGTCAATCTGGAAGGGCCAAAACCAAGGCCAAGGCCGCCCGCGCGCGGGCCAGGACAAGGCCAGACCCTTGAGTGCCCAACAGGGCCGGTCAATCTGGAAGGGCCAAAACCAAGGCCAAGGCCGCCCGCGCGCGGGCCAGGACAAGGCCAGACCCTTGAGTGCCCAACAGGGCCGGTCAATCTGGAAGGGCCAAAACCAAGGCCAAGGCCGCCCGCGCGCGGGCCAGGACAAGGCCAGACCCTTGAGTGCCCAACAGGGCCGGTCAATCTGGAAGGGCCAAAACCAAGGCCAAGGCCGCCCGCGCGCGGGCCAGGACAAGGCCAGACCCTTGAGTGCCCAACAGGGCCGGTCAATCTGGAAGGGCCAAAACCAAGGCCAAGGCCGCCCGCGCGCGGGCCAGGACAAGGCCAGACCCTTGAGTGCCCAACAGGGCCGGTCAATCTGGAAGGGCCAAAACCAAGGCCAAGGCCGCCCGCGCGGCGCGCGCGGGGGCCAAGATAAGGCCGGACCCTTGCGTGCCCAACAGGGCCGGTCAATTTTCTGACTATAGGGTTTAAATATATATAGGTAAGAGAGGTTTAGGGTTTAGGGTTTAGGGTTTAGGGTTTAGGGTTTAGGGTTTAGGGTTTAGGGTTTAGGGTTTAGGGTTTAGGGTTTAGGGTTTAGGGTTTAGGGTTCAGGGTTCAGGGTTCAGGGTTTAGGGTTTAGAGTTTAGGGTTCAGGGTTTAGGGTCAGACCAGGTAGCATAATGGTTTCGGACAACCAGGTTTAAGCCTAAACTGAATGACGATTTTGGCTCCCTGTAGTGGAGGGAAGCCTCCCAGTACAGCCCGATAGGTTTAGCAAGATAGTTCGCAGGCCCGGAAAAGCCATGAGCTCCTCAAGTAAAAAACACCAGCATCCTGCTTTCCCCGACCCACCACTCCGTGTCCCGGAAGGAAAGCCGCCTCACTTTGCACATTCCCGGCGTCATCCACAGACAGTGCCTCTGGCACAAGCCATCTTTGCATGGGCCATTTTCAGGCTTAGGGTTGGGTTTTCAGATCTTGGAAGAAAGTGCCTCGTCAGAGGCCGATCTGCAGCTCGAAAACAACGCACGTTTGCAAACCAGTGGACTATAATCTTGGGGTATTCCCTGTTCGGAGGGGTCGTGAGCCGGCTGACTTTTTCATTGCTTTTGTTGCACGAGCTTAGTACTGGAATCTTTTGCGTGGCTTTAGGATTGAGGGGTGCGGCACCCTAGGCCCTAAAACACTCAAGCCCAAACCCCCTTGGAACCCTGAAAGCCCTGAAAACCCTGAATAATCCTGAAAAAAACCCTGAAAACCCTAAAGCCGAAGAACCCAGAAAATCCTAAGACCCTGAAAATGCCTGAAAACCCTGAACCCGAACCGACTGCTCACCCGTCTCGCCCTGCACGCCGAGATGCGGCGCGAGAACCTATCCGCAAAAGGGGGGGGGGAAATCAACGGTTCTGTACGGTTCGGGTTCTGCGGCTTTAGGGTTTAGGGGTTAAGCGTCTAGGGGGTAAGGTTTTCAGGGTTTTCAGGGGTTCTGAAGCAAATGGTAGAAAACCGTACCCCCGAACGGACTTTGCCAAGAATGCAGGGGCGTGCCTTTTGGCGGGCTATCGGCCCTTCTTGCAGCGCGGGCTTTTGCAACCCTAAACCCGGAACCCTAAACCCTAAGCTTTTGCCTGCTTCGTCTCCGTTGCTTCGGCCCCGGAGTCAGAGGCTCTTGCGGGTTTCTGCGGGAACTCCACTCAGAGACTCGACCCAGGAGTAACTTTAGGAATATAAAAAGGGTGCCCTTTTTGGGTTTAAAGGGTTTAGGGTTTAGGGCTTAGGGTAATAAGGGAACCTGAACAATAAGGGCCTGCTCTGGGTCTTAGTGGATGGGAGAAACTGAACAGTTGCGGCGGTGACATCTAGGCAAGCTGCGGCACGACCCCCAGGCATCTCTGCTGCCTCAAACCGCTGCTTAACACCTCCCCGCCCGGGACCCTGAATCGCAAAGTGCCCAAACATGTACATCCTAAACCCCACGTTGCAAAATATCCACAGGAAACCCCGAATCTCCCGAAGCCCCGTCCCCCCCCCCCCCCCCCCACACAAAAATAACAAACAAAACCGAGACCCAACAACCCACACAACAAAACCAGAAGAAGCTGCCCCAGAACCTCCCAAAGCCCTCACGCAGACCTCCCCTAAAATTTTTCCCGCACGTGCCCTAATCCGAGCATCCTCCATCACGTGCCACAAAAAGCTTCATACCCTTAACGACTAGACCTACGCCGTCCAAGGTATATCCCCAGTACCCATAAACTACACCGCGTTCTCATACATGAAGGTTCCTTCCCCAATTCACGAATGTTGGGCTTGCTGCTGGACCACAAATCCCAACTCCAGGCTGGCAAGCTTCCAGGAGCAGCGATCCTAATCCTTAAGACACCCTAAACCCTAAACCTTAAAGCCCTTTAAACCCTAAACCTCCCCCTTAACCCCAAAAGCCTCAGCCCCAAAAACACGTCCGACCTCCCGAGGCAGCGCTCAGAGATGCGAGGGCCAGCGAGGTTCGGCAAGCCTAGAGGCCGAGTTTGGGGAGCTTTTGTTGGGATTAGGGGGACGGGTTTGGGGGAGCTTCTTTTGGATTGGGGAGACGGGTTGGGGGAGCTTTCGGGTTTAGTGTGACGGGGCAGTTATTTTGGCGTACTGTAGGGGCTTTTGTGGGGGCTTCAGGGTTTAGACTTCTTTCCCGCCAGACAAGTGGGTTGCCAGCTGTTAAGGACAAAGTCGTACGCGTCATGTGACACGACGTGCTCAGGACAGCAGGACAACAGGCATAACAGAATGTTGCCTTCATAAGAAGGCAGCAAGACTCAGGCGAACGATTCTTCCAGAATGTGGGTCTTGAAACGTGCTGGAAGGGGTGTAGGGTTTTGGCGTTGTTCGAAGTTGAGGGTTTGGGTGGGGCTCTTTTTGGCGACTTGACATGGATATCTTGAATGAAGGGTTTTACCGGAGGCTGAAGGAGGTTTTGGGTTTGGGTTCTGGTGGTTCAAGAGGCATTATTTGACAGAGTATAGGTCCTTAGAGGCAAGGCCCCCCCAAAAACGAGCATGTGACGCTATTCCTTCCTTCAGGGTTCAAGCTGGCATAGTAGTAAGCTGACAAGTTTCCGGGTTTCAAGGGCTTTCGGGTTTCCAAATCTCCACGCTCTGTAAACTTCGACAAGCCCAGCTGCTTCGAGGATGATGTGGAGGTACGCCGCACCTTCCGGCAAAGGGCTTCTAGTTCCTCTAACCTCCCGACAGGGGGCCATGAGGGGATCTTGTGCAGAAACCAAACCCTAAAACCCTAAACCCTAAACCCTAAACCCTAAAGCGGAGTTCTGGCTTCTTGAGCTTCTGGGTGCCGAGGTTGCAGGGGTCGGGGTCGCTTCAGGATCGCAGAGCCCCATGCAAAGGGAAGGGCTGATTTAGGGTTTAGGGTTTAGGGTTTAGGGGGAGACATTGGGAGCACTGGCTCCCCCAAATCAAAAAAAACGCCATAGAAGAGACTTGTGTGTGTGATCTGCGCTTTGTGGTTTGGTGCTTAGGGTGTAGGGTTCAGGGCTTTTTGCCTTCCAAATTTAAATCAACAACCCTGAGCCTGAGCCCGAGCCCGATTCATGGCATGCTGGTTCCAAAGCTCCAGCGACGTCAGGGCACCTTCCTAGAAGAAGCCCTTAAGCACGCTTCAAACAAGCCTTTTTTTCAAATCCTTCAACGCCCTTAAAATCCGCCCTCTGACCCGGCCTCGGACGGCCATATGCGGCGGGCGGCCATGCGATGATATAGAGACAGCAGCCAAGAAGCTGCGGGATCAACCAACGTTTCAGCTGAAAGACAAAGCAGAGAGAGAGAGAGAGAGAGAGAGAGAGAGAGAAGGGAAAGAGAGAACATGTAACAAGGAAGCAAAGTGCTACATCCCAAACCCAACCGGAGCCTCGATCCCTGAGGTTGTTGGGGATCATGGACCGAAAGATCGCAACAAGCGCCAGCGCGGGCCAGACGTACCATCCCAAGCCCAAGAACCGTGACCTAAACACCAAGGCGCCCTAAGCCCAAAATCCTCTCAGGGCTCTTGGTTCATGGTCTTGGCTGTTCGGCTTGTGCAGGGAAAGCCCGGGCCCCTGAATTCCTGAGCATGCGACGCTGGGTGGCTTCCTGCCGCGCATGCGCGCTGGCGAGTTAGGGTTCAGCTGTTTGGCACCTTGACCCCTTCTGAACGGCCGTGGGGTTTCCAGGGCGAGCCGGGTGGTACGGGATTTTTGGGCGCGGTGTGAGATTTCAATATCTGCGAGCGCTCAGGGTTTAGACTCAGGTCCGCCCCTCGACTTGCAAGTGATTGCTAAAAGGATCATGCTACAAAGCACCCCAGAACATAAACTCCCCAACAAGCTGATCCCTGACGTTTGGGTATTTCCATACTAGAATCCTGGGAAACTGCCGAGCACGGAAACTTACAACCCTCAACAGCGACAAACACCCAAAACCCTGCCCCTCCAAAAGGGTTTGAGGGCTTTAGGTTTTGTGACAGGTTCAATCAACCCGACGGAAGGCCAAGAAGCCAGGAAGCTAACGAACCCCGCCCCAAAGTCCAAAACCCCAACTGCTCCCCCCCCCCCATCCCCAAAAAACCCAAATCCCAAGGCTAATCCCGTGGACCTTCAGCAGGCTGCGCCCTGCGGCCCCCGAACTCTTCCGTGGTTTGTTACGTTGCGCTTTCTGAGGACTTGAGAGATTGGCAGGCCTCGTCAGGCTTTGGTTGAAACAAGTTCTTGGGGCTCCGGGTTTAGGGTTTAGGGTTTAGGGGTTTTGAAGGATGATCTCTGAAGAGAAGGTTTCAGTGCGGAGCATCTCGCGGCTTAAGTGACAAGGTGGAAGGGCTGTGCTGTGCCTAGAGCACATGGAAACAACGATGTCTATGTATGTAAAACATAACTATGCACTCTTGAAGACGTAATGTCTGTGTATATATATATATACATATGTATGTATGTATGTATGTATGTATGTATACACATACACAGTGCACCCACGCGCGTTCAGCTGTGTTTTGTCATCCACAGGCTTGGCAACCTCAAAACAAGGACGAACCTGCACTCCTCGAGCTCTTAGAGAACTCCAGTTTTGTTAGGACTCATTCGCCTTCCCTGAAGTTCCCGTTCAGGGTGGTGGGTACTACAGCGAGGCTTCTTTTGTGAGAAATGAATGGTGTAAGCCAGCTCTATCCGGAGTAAACAGGCAGAATGACGATACCTATTGGGCTGAATGGGGCATATCAACGAACCTACGCCCCAAGAGAAGGGAATGAGGGCCCGCTGGGGTTCCTTTGTTTAGGCGTCAACATTAGCCAAACACAAACAATTGTGGATCTTTGCGGCGGGCTTTTGCCCTTGCCCCACCCCATGTCAGCAAGATTGGCGAAGCACATTTTGCCCACAGATGAATTCCCATGGGCCTCTTCTCGGGCGGCTCCACGTAGAACTTAAACGGTCTTGGGGCACCTCCAGTCCCATCTTGTGGATTCTTGGGGGTTGCTGGTGCCTTTCAATCCCCAAGAAAACAGGTCCTCACCCTTTGTAAGCCCCCAAACCCTAAACCCTAAAATCCCTAAACCCTAAATAGAGCCTAGTTGTTGTTGAGCCCTTCAGAGTTGATTAGAGCAACTCCAGAGTCACAATGGGCAGTAGAAAGATTGCTTACCACAACCTCTTCGCAGAGTGCTGAGTTCTCCAACCGTACTCCCCTCCCCGTAGAATCCCTAAACCCTAAGCCTTAAACCCTAAACCCTAAACCCTAACCCCTAAAGCATGCGACAATGTGCGAGAAGGGGCCTGTTTTGCATTCACTGGGGGGAAGCGTGTGGGCGACTTGGTTTTCAGAGGAGGGGGGTTTGGAGAGCCTGGGACAAATTTGACAACTGATCCCTTCTTCTGAAACACTGTTCTGCCAGCTGTCTACATTTACATGTCCTCCCTCCCTCCCCCCCCCTCCCCCACAAAAAAACCCACAAAAAATGGCTCCACACGCTGAGGACCTCCTGGCCTGAGCACCTGCAAGCTTCTGCACGCAAACCCAGAAGGCCTTACCGCATCACACCCTCAACCCCCCCCCGGCCCCACAAAGACGCTTTGAAAAACGCCCCTACAAAAAACCCTAGTCCCCCTATACCATTAAAAAAAGGACCCTAAGCCCTAAGCCTAACTTCCCTGACATTAAGAAAAAAGGACCCGAAGCCCTAAGCCAGCCCAAATTCCCTGACGGTTCTGGGAGCCGGTGCTTAGCTTGGCAAGGCCCACGGGCCCAGGTCCGGGTGTGTTCCTCGCATGGGAGCCGAGAGGAAGTCCAGGGGGTTTAGACCCAGGGGTTTCTCGTGGCGTTCGTCGGCAAGAGATTTTGGGGTTTAGGGATTCTGTGGCTGTTCGGATCCTTCGGACTTGGGGAATTTGAGGGTTTCACGGGTTTGCAGGGTTTGGGTTGATGGGTTCTTAGAGCAAGAAATGCAGGGTCGAACCCGGACGTGCTCGACCATGTCGCGCTGGGACTGCCCACTTCTCCCAAGTTATGGTCGTCCGGAGCACCCTCAGTTTAAGGCTTCGTCGTCTTCTACTCATTGGCAGCCCAGTAGCCATATTCATAACAAAGGGGCACCCTTTTTTGGGTTGGGCTACTTGAAAAGGGAACCCCATAACAGCAAAAAAGGGTAAAGGGCACCATTGGGCTACCAAGTCCAGAAACTAGGATGGCCCTTCAAACCCTCTGAAAACTATTCCTAAATATGGTCCTCTTAAACCCAATAAGGGAAAATATAAAATATCCCATTTTTCGTATTTTTTTTTTACTATTTTCGGGTTTTCCTAAATATGGTCCTGTTAAACCCAATAAGGGAAAATATAAAATATCCCGTTTTTCGTATTTTTTTTTACTATTTTCGGGTTTTCCTAAATATGGTCCTCTTAAACCCAATAAGGGAACATATAAAATCTCCCAAGGGCCTAGCTAGGAAAGAGCAGCAAACAAGTCGGGAACTTACCACATCATTGCCTGCACAGGACCCTGGTTGCCGAACCTGAACCCGACCATGATGGGCTTAGGGTTTAGGGTTTAGGGTTTAGGGTGTGGGGTTTGGGGTTTAGGGTTTAGGGTTCAGGGTTCAGGGTTTGGGGTTTGGGGTCTAGGGTTTAGGGGGCTCCTATCAGCCCAGGGCCCTGAATGGCTGGGTCTCACACACCACGAAGGAGCCGACCGTGGGCAAACCTCTGATGCTCACGGAAACTGGCTGAGATGCTGTAGGACCCTTCAACTGTTCTGTCAGCCTTTCGCTCCCTCTGCAGAAGCTCGAGGCTCTTAAGACAGAACCAGCCTTTTTTCTGCAAATCACAAAGTTTGTCCGTTTTGGGGAGATGCTAGATGGGGAACGGAGATAGGGAGACTAGCACCCTGCAACCAAGCGCGGCTGCCAAAGTCATCAAGCAGAGTCAGTAAGTTTGCAGACTTGGGGGTTAAAGACTGAAGCTTCGGATATAAATACATAAATATGTACATGTACATATATACATGCGCACGTAAGGGGCTGCCTTAAGACAAACCCCAAACTTGCCTAAGCATGTGGGACCGCCGCTTTATTGAGGGTGCCGAGGGATCCACGGGTTTTCGGGGGCTCTGGTTTTTAGGGCTTAGGATACTTCTGGGGCGCTGTGCAGGAAGCTTCAAGGGGGTTTGTCGGGTTGTAGGCGTTCTGGGGGTCCTTTGCTTAGTGGTTCATCATGGGGACTTAGGGGGGTTGGGATCCCTCGTCAATCGAAGGCTCATGTGAAGGCTACCCAGTAGATTTTCTTGCCACATTCTCTTGTTTGAGACGGCTTTACTCTAACTCTAGTTTCGTACTCAGAACTTTCAGGAAAGCAATAAGCTCGTGCCTCACAGAGCTGCATTTCACAGGGAGTTGACATGCATGTTCTGGGCCTTTCCTTGAAAAAGTACATTCCTTCAAGTTTCGCAGTGCTTCTGAAAAGAAAGGGGCCAACGCAGCACCCTCACCCTCAACCCTAAACCCCAAAACCCCCCCGCCCCCCCCCCCCCCCCCCCCCCCGTCTACACCTTCAGCCCTGGATTGCAGCCAAGGAGCCAGGGTAGGTACCCGGATAGGTGGGATACGTGAAGCCTTGGGTGCCGGTCCAGCTTAGGAGTTTGGGTTTAGGGTTCCGGGTGATACCACCTCCGCCTCAGCGGCAGCCCTAAGGCTAGAGAGATGTCTGGGGGCCTTGAGGTCAGGAACATAGGTCTGTGACTCTTGTGTGGAGCTTGCCTAGCCGGTTTAGGTTTCCGGGCTTAGAGGCCCGAACTCCTAAACCCTAAACCCTAAACCCTAAACCCTAAACCCTAAACCCTAAACCCTAAACCCGGGAAGTACGGTTTGGTGCTTCGCGGGGTCGACTTCTCGGGTTTGCTGGGTATCCGGCTTCTAAGGAGGGGCAGAACAGCTTCAGGGAGGAGCTTCTGCTTCCGTCTTTTCAAGGGGATTCCGAAAAGCTAAACCCTAAACCCTGAACCCTGAACCCTGAACCCTGAACCCTGAACCCTGAACCCTGAACCCTGAACCCTGAACCCTGAACCCTGAACCCTGAACCCTGAACCCTAAACCCTAAACCCTAAACCCTAAACCCTAAACCCTAAACCCTAAACCCTAAACCCTAAACCCATCAGAGGGTGAAGGCAGGGCCTCCAACTGGCCCCAGGGCATTTGAGGGTTGAGGGTTTCGAGGACGACTGGTCACAGGTTCCAGAATTGGGACACAAAGACCTAGTTGCTGAGTACCCTGGGCCAAAAAAAAGTTAACATTTCAATTACTGTAGGGTTATATATATATATATACATATATCCCAAAAGGTTAAAGGTTCACTACTCAGCTACTAAGAAGAAGGTAGTATTTGTATAGTGGGAGCCCCAAAGGGGAGCTGCGGCATGCGGTTTGCCTAAGGATATCGGCAAAACATTCAGTTGCTGTGCAGTCTAAAACTTCAGCTTGCTACCGATGGTTCGGGTATAGGTTTAGTTCGGCGATTGCGAAACAAACATGTATATGCCCAGATACAATACAAGTATACGTATGAGTATAAACAAGAATGCAGATGAAACACATAAGCAAATTACAAATGAATGGGAGGAGAGAGAGATGTATACGTATATGTACATGTATATATGTATACATATATATATATATATATGCATGTATATATATATATATATATATATATCATGCCTTAGAGCAGAATTCCCACACCCGAAGCTCAACCCGGCAAGCGGCTTGCGCTTTCAAACCTTTGGGAAAAGAATAGCTGGAGAGCCCCAGATGTCCCGAGCCGTTTGGTAGACCCAACACCCCCCCCTTAAGACCCTGCACACGAAACCCCAGATTGCTCCATCAGCCTCGGCCCCCAAACAGGGAAACACATCTGCCCCCTACAGCCTCCTGGCTTGATCAAGGACGCAGAACTCACCGAACCCTACAGCCCAAAGCCCACTCTGTCATAGCAAAGATCGATACCGTTTTTTTTGCTGTCGAGTAGTTGCTTGTTTAAAGGAACCCGGAAACACAAGACGGGAGGTACCGACGGGGCTTTCTGAAGGCCCAAGGAAGACTGTGCGCCCGGCTGGAGCTCGTTGCCACAGGTGGAACAAACGAGCCAGTTCCCGCATCCACCACGGGGGGCACATAGGACCTCAGCCGGCTCGGCTTGCGGTGGAGGCTTTAAAGTAACTTTAAGGTTTCCAGTTGAGGGTCGCGGGTTTGACGATTCATCCTGCCAGTTCTTGGAAGGCATTGTGAAGGTGTTACCCTACATGAGATGTCCTTGAGTCATGATGAGGAAAATGCCCGATGAACCAAAGGGGTTGTGAAGGCAGTCAGTGTTCAGAGTTGGCCGAGCCCGCTGGTGGTCCCAGTTCACCCCTCACAGACTAAACCCTCAAAGCTGCGGCAACTCGATGCCCTCTCCTGTGTTCACCTAACACCCTCCAAGATTCCTTAAACCCTCAACCCCAAACCCTAAACCCCCTAAACCCACGCCGAGGGGCCCGGTGGCTGCCGGCCCGGGAGGCGCCACAAAGGAGCCTTTTCAGGACTTGCTTCTGGGCTTCCTAGGGGTTTCGGGGGCTGGGAACTTTACTTCCGGGTTTTTAACACTTAGGGTTTAGGGTTTAGGGCTTAGAGGTTCGTGCGCAAATGCAACGCATTCTTCCCCTTCCCCTTCGGGCCCTGTATGAAAACATGGCTCCCTTTTTTGAATATTTACGAGCATCACCAAGACGGAGAATGAGAGAACTAACCTGCTCTGGGATACGACCGAGCCCTGTACAACTCCAAGCCCTAAACCCTAAACCCTAAACCCTAAACCCTCAACCCTCAACCCTAAACCCTAAACCCCCCCAAACGCACTGCGGCTGCCACCGTTCAGCGAAGTGGTGGCCGCCACGGGGCCCACGGAGGCCGGGTACCTGGGAGAATGAGGATGCTTAATATAGGGGGTTGGAATAGTTACTACTACTGCTACTACTACTGCTGCTGCTGCTACTGCTACTGCTACTACTACTACTACTACTACTACTACTACTACTACTACTACTACTACTACTACTACTACTACTACTACTACTACTACCACAACCACAACTACTACTCATATTCCCGGATGGTCCCTCTGTAATTATACTATAGTAACTCCCAAAATCCTATTCTAATTATTCAGGCCCCTATATTGGGGCTTAGAGTGGGTTCGTATAGGGCTTCGGCTCAGGGATGGCTAGAGTCGGGAGGTTCGGGGATTACAAACATTGCGGGTGCGCACAAGGGCTCGGGAGACTTCTTGAGGTTTGCGGGCTTCGGGATTAGGAGGGGGGTTTAGGGTTTAGGGTTTAGGGTTTAGGGTTTAGGGTTTAGGGTTTAGGGTTTAGGGTTTAGGGTTTAGGGTTTAGGGTTTAGGGTTTAGGGGTTTAGGGGGAATTCTGGTGGAAAGAGCCGGTTGATGAAGCTTGAAAGCCTTGAGGATGCTTGTAGGCCCCTCCAGAAGCCCTGAAGAATCGTATGAAACCCCCAAAGAGCCCTGTCCCTATGGTAGTGAATGCCCAGTTTCCACGGTTTGATGAGCCCTGGGCCTCTTGCGGATTCTCGGGGTTTGGGGTTTTAGTCTCTTTACGAGGCTTAAACTTAGCTGGTTGATCCTGCCAGTAGTCATATGCTTGTCTCAAAGATTAAGCCATGCATGTCTCAGTATAAGCTTCTACACGGCGAAACTGCGAATGGCTCATTAAAGCAGTTATAATTTATTTGATGGTCACTGCTACATGGATAACTGTGGTAATTCTAGAGCTAATACATGCACCAAAACCCAACTTCGCAGAAGGGTTGTATTTATTAGATACAGAACCAACGCAGGCTCGGGGGGGTGCCTAGAAGGAACAACTGCCCCCCAACTCGAACTAACCAGGAACGCCCTCTTAGGGGGTTTATATTCTACTCAACTCGGAACGCTGGGCCACACAGCTGTCATTTTGGCTGTTCCTTGGCACATGAATTAGGACTTCTTCGAGATTGCCTCAGTTTAGGGTTTACTGCCTACTGAAACTTGACGGAGGCCTTCTGGGGGGGGGGGGTGGTGCCCCTAAACCCAAAACCCAAAACCCAAAACCCAAAACCCTAAACCCTAAACCTAAACCCTAAACCCTAAACCCTAAACCCTAAACCCTAAACCCTAAACCCTAAACCCTAAACCCTAAACCCTAAACCCTAAACCCTAAACCCTAAACCCTAAACCCTAAACCCTAAACCCGCAGAAGGGTCTGCACAGGTCTGCCCAGGAGGCGGACGTGTGGAAGGAGCTCGCCCTCACCGGCTGGCTGACCCTCGGTCAGGTCTTCTCAAAGGGTCTAATATAGGGTTTAGGGTTTAGGGTTTAGGGGTCGGAATCATTGCTGATATGATTCCCTTATGGTCTCTTATAATAATTATGCTCTAAAGGCCCCGATATCACGGCGTAGGGCTCGAGGGCCTCGAGGGTTTGTGAGCTGAAGCCGCAAGCCCACGCCGGTTAAGCTTGGAGCAGTGAGCACGACATCCAAGGACCGAAGTGGCCCTGAAGCATACAAACCCTAAACCCTAAACCCTAAACCCTAAACCCTAAACCCTAAACTCTGGAAACCCTGAACCTAATCGGGCTAGGCTTTAGGGTTGAGGCCACAGGTGCTACGTAGAAAGATGATAAGGACGATATTTGGTTACCCAAGATGATTCTGAAAAGGTGGGTGCGAAGACCAAATTCACGGCACACGCTCAAGCCCTACGACACGACCCCATAACCTTGAAGCCCCCATCCCTGGAAGTACAAAAGTCCACGGAAGCAAGGGATGCTTTAGAGTCCCCCCCCCTCCTAAACCCCCTCTGAAGCCCCAAAAAAACGCTGGAGAGCACCCGTGAGTTCCCGTCGAGAAGGAGCTCGTGGCAGATGGCAACCCAGAGGGCACGTACCTCAACAATAAACCCTAAACCCCAACCCCCAAACCCCAAACCCCCAACCCTAAACCCCCAACCCTAAACCCTAAACCCTAAGGTTGTGAGTTTGAAGGTGGGTTTCGGGCTTGCGGCTTCCGGGCTTCGGGCTAAGGGAACTACGAAGGTGCCACATACAGCTCTCTCAACCCCAAATCTTTGCGCCCTGCAGCCTGAGCCTCAAAACCGTCCTGTGGGCCCGGTGTTCGAGGTTGTGCAGGAACCAAAAGCTGGCTTTCGCATCCCACGCTTCTCAGCAGATTGCATGTTCTCGCTTGGCCATCAAAGACAAAGGGAATGTTGAGACTCACGCTGCTGCGGAAGACCCAGCACTCTAAAACCGAAATCCTAGCCCTACACGAGCTGTCGGCACCAAGCCGCTTGAAATTCTGGGCAAGCCCTACCCTCTACAGGGTTCCTAACAAGGCTGAGGGCTGACGTCGGTAGAGTCTGCGTGACGAGGGGCGACATCGCACCAGCTTGAGGCGTTAGGTCGTAGCTGTACCTGGTCGGGAAGGAGAATCAGGTACCGAGCGTAAGGATGGCTAGCTGTAACTCTTCTATACCTTTTAGGGTGTGGGGTTTAGGGTTTAGGGATTACGGGTACCTTTGCAACAACCTTGTCTTCCCCTCAATCTTCATCAAGTAGCAATCGTAAAGCGCCAGCCTCTCCCCAACACGCCCTATTACAAGTCGTATATCCCCTATTACAGCAACCGAGTCTAGCCTCCTTAACAAGAACGTCACCCTAAATCCTAAACCCTAAACCCTAAACCCTACACCTAAACCCTAAACCCTAAGCCCTAAGCCCTAAACCCTAGACTCCAACCAAGTTCTTAAGGCAGAGCCGTTATGGGAGTGTCGAGTGCCTGAACCTGATGGTCCAAAAACACCTTGCCGCCGCTCCCCAGCCTTTCTGGGGGCTTAGGGCCTTGGGCCCTGAGGTAGGGTTTAGGGCTTCAGAAACTAGGTGGGCCCTGTAAACTAAACACTCTGAAACATAATCCTAAACATGATCCTCTTAAGCCAATACAGGAAGATATAGAACACATCCCGATCCAGAAAAGGCTTGGAGCTCTGGAGGCCTGTAAAACCGTAAGCCCATAAAACTTAAAACCCTAAGCCCTAAGGCCTAAACCCGAAACCCTAAACCCGAAACCCTAAACCCTAAACCCGAAACCCTAAACCCTAAACCCTAAACCCTAAACCCTAAACACGTGCAAGTCGGGAGCTTCCCTTGAGGCCGCCAGACACAGGCAGCACGTCCAGGTTTACGTGAAGGAGTGTACCGCATCTTGCAAGGGAGAGACGCGCCCCGAACACACAAGCAACCAGGGGTTCAGGGTTTAGGGTTTAGGGTTTCAGAAACTGTCAGAACCCCGACCAAGGCATCTGAGACCCAGGCATATACCCTGTTGGCTGCGGTAGAATTGGTGCCGGCACCGGAGCATACCTGGGCTCTGGGATCCAATGGGTGAGGGTCTCTTCGGGATTTTTTTTTGAGGGCTTTCAGCATATTTCTTTTTGGGGCGGGGGGGGGGGGGCCTTAAAAACCCTCCTTAAGCCGAAAAGGTTGAGGACCAGGGCGTGCTTGGAGGTCTTGCAGAGTCTGCTGCTTCCCTGAACCCTTAAACCCTGGAGTGGGGGGCTTTAAGTTTAGGGTTTTGGGTTGCAGACCCTGCACCAATGAGGGCCAAACAGGCAGTCATGCAGAAGTCCCACCGAACTGCTCTGTTCCGGCTGTCGGGTCTTCGGGTACTTCTTTTTGTTGCACGCATCGAGGGGTTCTTAAAAGGAGCTCACCTGTGGTGGCTCGTTGCATTACTCCTGTCGATGATCGCATCGTTCTCCTCTTCAGATCGCTTTTAAGGCACTCGCCCAGCTTGTTCAAGGTAGTCGGGGACTTTTCGTTGCCTTCCTGCAGGGGCTCGGGGCTCCTTGCGACGCTCTCGGCCCTCCAAAGCACTCAAGTAAAGCTCAAAAGTGGGTAAACCCCAAACAAACCCTTTACAAACCGCTCAGAGGGCTGAAAAGGGCCAAGCGCGACATGGTAACAGCCAAGTCCAAAACTCGAAATTGACGTGGGGCCTGAACCCTGCTGCCTGGTGGCCCTAAGCCCTAAGCCCTCTCAGCCCGAAGAGCCCGAAGCCCTAAGCCCTAAGCCCTAAGCCTCCTAATCCTAGGTGGGTGCTTAGGACTCAGGTTTGGCACCGTTCTTTCTTGCGCAGGCAGACCAAGACATGTATGCGGCCCTACCGACTGCCCCAGGCTACTTGGAGGATATCCTTTAACCCGGAATCCGAAGCCCTGAATGGAGGGTGGGCCCTAAACCCTAAACCCTAAACCCCAAACCCTAAACCTTAAACCCTAAACCCTAAACCCTAAACCCTGGGCACCCTGAGGTGCGCACGGCTGCATGTACCTGCTGAGGGCTTCGGCTTTCCAGGGGTGTTCTAGCATGGTGTGCCAGGGTGTCATGGCTTTCGGGTCTTCGGGTTTAAGGTTTTAGGGTTCTAGGCCTCCTAGGACCTAGGGTATTGAATAGACCTTAATTTTTTTATGTTTGAGGTATATTCGGGTTTAGGGTTCTAGGCCTCCTAGGACCTAGCAGGTAGTGTGGAGGAATTGGGGCGGCTTAGCAGATCATCAACAGGGTGGACGGAAGGCGCTCGTTTCCTTTTCAACATGACAGTCTAAAACCAAGCAAGACCAAACAACTATCCCGGTCCGCCCTAAATTTTGGACCCAAAATCCAGAAAGCTCGCAACGGCGGGGGAGGGGAAAGGGGTTGCAAACGGCGTCAGGGACTCACTCAGATGGCTCCTGAGAGAGCTGAAGAAGTAGCCAATTTAGGGTTTAGGGATGTTTAGGGTCTAGGGTTTAGGGGAAATACTCCAGGACTGCAACGGGATGACATTGGCAATGCCACTAAGGCACGGCATCAACCCTGAAGCCTAGTGTTTCGGGTTTACGGGACATCTAGGGTGAGTTAAAGGGCCAGGCCTCAAAAGAACTTTCTGGACAGCCTGAATGGCAGGGTCCTTTGATCTAAGGCACTGAATAGGTGACCCTACTTTCGGGGATCCGCCAAATGATGTTCGGAGGCTTCTGGGATGAAAATGATGGCTTCAAGGGTTGAAGGTTTGGCTGTTCCCCCTTATACTAACCTTAATAGGGAGGGGAACATCCCAAGCTCAAGTCTTTTTAGGCAACCCAAAGCCCTAGGCCAAGTGCCAGGCGGCTGTGAGTACAGCGGCGAGGTCCTTAGCTCTCGTGCAGTGTAGGGTTGAGATTCCTGGTATCCCCAAAAGGACAGCCAGCTGTATACACTCACAAGTATTGTAATGAACCCTATATACACCCACCAATCACAGCAACATCAACCCTGTTTCACATGGGCTCTGGTCCAGACAAGCACCCTTGCAGTAGGAAGTCTAAAGTCACGGTGCAGAGGGTTCTAGAGGGCAGGAAGGGCTCTCCACTTATTGGGGGTCCTGATGATAAGGGGATCCTACTATTTGGGAACCTAAACCCTAAACCCTAAACCCTAAACCCTAAGCCCTAAACCCTAAACCCTAAACCCTAAACCCTAAACCCTAAACCCTAAACCCTAAACCCTAAACCCTAAACCCTAAACCCTAAACCCTAAACCCTAAACCCAATACCCTAAACCCTAAACCCCAAAACCCTAAAACCCTAAACCCCAAAACCCTAAAACCGGGGGTCTCCGATTTTTGTAAGCTTCCATATGGGTTTAGGGTTTAAGCTTCGAGGGAAGCCGGGCATCCCATGGACTCTGGCTTTTTGGGGCCACGTTGTTTCGTTTAGGGTTTAGGGTTTAGGGTTTAGGGTTTAGGGTTTAGGGTTTAGGGTTTAGGGTTTAGGGTTTAGGGTTTAGGGTTTAGGGTTTAGGGTTTAGGGTTTAGGGTTTAGGGTTTAGGGTTTAGGGTTTAGGGTTTAGGGTTTAGGGTTTAGGGCTTCGGGTTTAGGGTTTAGTTTCGGGTTTAGGGTTTGGAGTGCCTCCTACAGACTTGGCACCTTGATTGCCACAAGTCTCCCTAGAATGCCACATCCACCTGCTAGCATCCTTTCGCAAAAAGACTCTTCACAAACAACATAGTGGGGGGGGGGGGGGGGGGGGGGCCGGTGGGGGAAGTGCATCTGCGTGAGATTCGCTCTCGGTTGCATCGAAGGCGCATAGTAGACACCGCGCCTGGGTGATAGTACCTTAGGTTTGGGAGCTGGGGATGTGTTGACTGTTCAATGCTAGGTTGGCGAGAAGTACTCCAAATCTTGTCCTCTTAAGCCCAATAAGGGAACATGCAAAGTATCCCAAGGGCCTGCACAAAATAGTCTTCCTGGCTTGATACTTTGGGTTTTAAGGTACGGTATACAGAACGATTACAGCTGGGCTTACCTACTCGGCCCTCCTGCTATCTGCGGAACAAGAAACGCCGGGCAAACGAGCAGCTGGCATTTACTTTCGCCACTCTCCAACAAAGCTTCCTGGACCTTTCGTTAACATAATCTTGGAGCCCACTTGGAACTCTGTTTACGGTTACAGTCAACCAACAACTACTCAAAAATATCCAGTTACATGGGCTGAAGCTCAGGGTCACCGGCTTGTGGTTTTCAGGGCTCTGGGCCGCCAGGGCTCAAGGGTTCGGCATGTGTAGGCCGTTGAGGGTTTCTCGCGGTGCGCCATCTGTTTCAGGTATTCGATATCCCCCTCCTTCAACAAGATCTTTATGGGAGTTCATGTTTGTAGGGAGGTTGATCTCAAGGACGTCGAGTGGATTTTCTCCTTTGCCTCGCTACGCTTGCTCCTGGCGCCTTTGGCTCAGGAGGAGTTGCAGGTTGGCTTGGAGCCGCTCGCAGACGCCTCCGAGTTCCTCCAAGAATCCCAGGTGGTCTTGGAGCGTAAACAGCCAGATTTCCCCGGCAAAGGTCAGCTCCCAACTCAGCCTGCCGGTGGCGCAGCCGCAGGTCGGAGTTGCGGACAGAGAGCTTGCGTTCGAAATGACAGCACGGCAGCCGCTGGAGAGGATGCTGATCCAGGAGAGGGCCACGTCATGAACACCCACAATAGCTTCCACGGGCAAGCTTCTTGGCATGCGCCCCCGGCAGTGTAGCTCGAGGTACCTATAAGTGCCACTTTTTCAGGAAGATGCAACAAACAGGTCCCCCCCTCTGCACCCTTGAGGCCCCGAAGCACAGCTACAAAAAGACCTGAGACTTATCCTGAAAGCTCGGCCGAGAATGCCAGTCCTCATCGCGCTTCGCCAAGATGACGCTGGTGGGGGTGCCGGCTCCGGAGGCGAAGGCCAGGCAAAAGCCTCCAGCAAATGCCATGGGGCAGAACCTGCTTATTGTCAGAATAGACCCACGCCCCAATCTTACCCCATGTCCATCATCCTTCTCACAACAGCCCGCACGAGAGCACCCCTAGTTTTGGGAAGCCCCGTTCCATTTTCCGGAACATGCAAGGCTCTATCATACTATCGTCGGTCAGATGGGAAGCTTGAAGAAGCCCCCTAGATCTGCCAAGACGCATCACCATGAGAAAGAGGTCTCCCTTAGCAAGCCCGTAGCCTCCAAGCGCCAGGAGCAGCACTCCAGAAATGGAACCCAGGACCATCCTGGCATAGTGCGCCGACCCCCAGCGTGTGACAAACAGCCCGTTGCGGCTGATCTGAAGCTCGCGACGCATTGGGACAAAAAGCTGTATGCACCCCCTTGTGCTGGTAGCGCCAGCCTTTTGAGACTCTCCGATATGACGACCACGTGCTCGATCAGCTCGATCGTCAATGTCGTAAGAACATACTATAGGGCCTTAATAATTAGAATAGGGTTTTGGAGTTATTATCGTATATTTGTGCACGGACCATACGGGAATACTATTAGTATTTATTCCGACCCCTATATTACCCTGTACCTGAATTCTACCATTCTACCCCGTAACTTGAGCAGACGTTTTCCGGCTCGAGGCAAACTCGAAGTTCACTGGGAGCAACAGAGTCTTTGGGCAAGTAGGTGTGGCATCTTAAGCTACAACCGAGCACGCTACATCCTATAACTCAACCCCCATACCTTACGTCCAACCCTTTGCCCTCGAAACTCTGGACAACAGTTGCCCAAAACGTGAAGTTTTTGGGCTTTTGGCCCAAGCTCGAACTTCCCACAAACCAACCTATGCTGTGCTTGGAACCCTGGTAAAAGCGATGAGTATTCTCCTCTTCTTCAGCAATAACCCTAAACCCTAAACCCTAAACCCTCAACCCTAAACCCTAAACCCTAAATTTCCCAGCTGCCGGCTTAAAGCCGGTGCCGAGGCCGCAGCGCGTTCGCCGGGCTCGCGGTGAAGGATCCGCCGGTGGGCAGGATCACGGCGGGCGTTTGTGCCGTGTACCTTCCAAGGCAGATCCTGGCCTCTTGCCTCCAGGAACTATTATGTTACCATGATAAGGCTATATATGTATATATGTGTATATATTAAAAATGATGTATATATATACACATATATACATATCTCATATTCTCATATTATGCATAGAGATATAAAACAGTTATTCTGATAGGTTGATTTACGCTCCTTAGCAAGAACCTCCCCTTAGACCTCTTCTTCCAGGAATTCTTTCTATGCTATCGGCACCCCCTAACTTACAACCTCTCAGTACAGCTCCCCGTTCCGGATTGCCCCGAAACCCTGAACCCTACAAATCCTAAAGTCTGGGGCGTTGAGTCTTGGGCGAACTGTCCGGAGCTTGTGAGCCCGACACCTGGTGCTCTGAGGGATTGACATGGAGGTCTCCCAAAACTAGGGCACAGGGCAACCCTAAACCCTAAACCCTAAACCCTAATCCCTAAACCCTAAACCCTAAACCCTAAACCACAGGGCTCTGAGGTTTCCTTTTTTCACAAATTATGGTGATTCTTGGAGTATATGACGGGTACTGCGGGTACACCTGCTTTTGGGTTTAGGGCTTAGGGCTTAGGGTTTAGGGTCTAGGGTTTGGGGCAAATCAAACCCTCAACCCTCAGCCCTCAACGCTAAACCTTTAAACCCCTTAAAGCGGGTGTAAGGGTGACTTGGAATCCTCTCCTCCCTGAAGCAGCAAACTCCCAAGCTGGGGTTTAGGGTTAGGGTTTAGGTTTTAAGAGCCCAAAGGAAGAACCTGTAAAACCCTCAAAACGATTGGGGGGGGGGCACATCATCGTGACGGACGTGTCTCCCTGGTGTATCTACGTGTGCTGCTTGCGCCAGGGTGCGCTGGACTTATGCCTTACCTGGCGTTGCAGCTAGGGTGTTAAGACTTTGAGCTTAGAACCCTAAACCCTAAACCCTAAACCCCTAAACCCTAAACCCTAAACCTTAAACCCTTCTCTAGGCCCACCGTCACCTCAGCTAGAACGCTCCCAGACCTTGGCTCTGCGGCGGGTCTTCCGTCGAGTGTTGGGTCCGAGGGGTTTTAGAGGAGTTTCGGGAGACTGGAACTTGCAGCCTTAAACCCTAAACCCTAAACCCTGATTCCTGAGCCCTAAACCCTAGTTTGGTGCTTGGGCCCTGGAAGACATGGTTTCTGGCTCGTCGGGCTCAGGGCTTGTGGGGTTTCAACGATGGCTACGACCTCTTCTTGGCTGCACTTAACAGGGTGGCTAAAAATTAAATTTTTAGTGGCCTTTATTAAGAAACCCAATAAGCCCAAAAAGGCTAAGGATCTAAAGTTACAGTAAAGCACCACAAAGTCTTCTCAGGACGGCTTGTGGTCCCGTAGCTTCCGAGCCGAGCAGGCATGCGGGAATCTTTGGGACCCTGGAAGCCGCAGTCTGCGCGAAGCCCGCAGGGTTTAGGGTTTAGGGTTTAGGGTTTAGGGTTTAGGGTTTAGGGTTTAGGGTTTAGGGTTTAGGGTTTAGGGTTTAGGGTTTAGGGTTTAGGGTTTAGGGTTGAGGGTTTAGGGTTGAGGGTTTAGGGTTTAGGGTTTCGGGTTTAGGGTTTGGAGGGCTTAGGGTGCTGAGTATATTAGACCATCTCCGGAAGGAAAGGGATCTAGGTGACCAGTCAAAGGCTTCATTGTCTAGGAGCCGGTTTTGGAGGTTTACAGGGTTTAGGGTTGGGATATTCCCCCTTATACGAACAGTCCTTAATAGGGATTACAGTATCCCCGATGAAAGTCCCTATGAAGGACTCTTCGTATCAGGGCGAACATCCCAAGTCTAGGGCTTCTAGATTTCTCCAGTAGCTTCGGAAGAAAGGTGCGCTTCCATTGGGGTTTCATCAGGCGGATAAGCATACTACCGGGCACCCAAGGCTTCTCGCGCTTAGGCAGATATGGGGGCTAAGGGTTTCGGGTTTAGGGTTTGGGGTCTAAACCCTAAACCCTAAACCCTAAACCCTAAACCCTAAGCCCTAAACCCTAAACCCTAAACCCCTAAATCCTAAAGCCCTACACTCTGCGGCCCTAAGAACCTTGATAAAAAGGCTCACTTTCAAGATGTTTTGCGGGGATTCACGCTTCTCAGAAGCAGGGACTCAAAAGCGCAACTCCTCTGCAGAGACTTGGCTAAAGGTTGCGGTGGTTTTCAGGAAAGCCCGAACCCCAAGCCCTAAAAAATTCCTTTAGAAGGGATATTTCTTATCACAATAGGGGCTTGGAAAGGCTACCTCGATCAGCAAGCATGGGCAGAGGCTGATTTTGGCAGCCACGGGCAAAGATCATCAATGAGGTCACAGCGGCCACGAGGCGATCTCTTTCCAGGTGAAACGAAAGCGGCAACACCGCGCCCGCAAAGCTCGTCGCGGACGCACGCTGCTTCAGACATGAGCTGGATATTGGATGAAGGACTCTGGGAATCCGTGGCCTTGAGGTGGAAGCCCTAACACCCGAAAACTAATCTCTTGCAACCTTAGGCGCTGCAAGCCACAAGCAGCCAGCAAAACAAAACTCGTGAAACATTCGCTACAGCCCCGGAAACCCCACTTTGGTCCCAGAGCCCTGAAGCCTATAAAGGCCCGCATTTCACCAAATTTCACCAAACCAGAAGGCTGCTGAGGTGCTCCCAAGGTTTTCTTGGGAGGACAACAAAGCAAGCAGAATCGTTTTTCAGGCACTCCTGAAAGCGACCCGGGCTCCCTGCTCCCAATGGCGTCTGGGCTTCGGATTCTGCCGTGTGCGGAGTGGCATGAGGCCTAAAGTTTGAAGGTCCAGGGTTCAGGATTTGGGGCCTAGGCCTACGCTTGCTTCCATGTATAGAACTTGCAACGACTCTGCCAGGAAGAACACAAGGACCAAAGACTCACGGGATATGTTTTGGGTGGATGTTTCGGGGTATGTTTCGGGGGTATGTTTAGGGGCCTAGGGGTGTGTTCGCGGCATCAGTAGCTACTTTACCTGCACTTTCGGGGGTATGTTTCGCAGGTGTGCAACCCGTGAGCCCTTCTTAACCCTGAGCCCAGGCTTTAGGCACTTATCAGGATTTATCAGGTACACAAGCCTTCTGCCCGAACTTAGGTGACCCTGCCGGTGGCCCTACCCTGCTTCTCGTGCAATTCTGTGACGGGCGGGGTCCAAACCCACACGCTACTGAAACCACCTTCCCCCGCATCACATGCAGTTCTAAAGATTCTCAGCCCTATAAAAGCCCTCAACATTAAGAGAGATGCTCGCTCGCCACTGTTACGGCTGAGGGATGTTGGGGCTTTACAGGGTTTATGGGGTTTAGAGGGTCTTAAAAAAGGCTTTGGGGTTCAGTGATTAGTTTTTAGGGTGTTCAGGGCTCAACCTGAAACCCTGGACCCCACTGTCCGCAACGTCTGCACGACTTGTCTGCATCTCAGCTTCGCTGCTCTCAGATGTTGCCGATCGAACACTAATCCTGCCGAAGGGAGAGTGGTCTCCTGAAATTCAGGAACGCTGAACCCTAAAACCCCGAACAACACCCTTGTCACTGTGAAAGGGCCTTTGTACTGTAACTTGCACACATCTCCCGGCAGCCCACTTACATCCTGCCACCTCCCCTCATGGGTACACTTTTTTTGGCACTTTCATTGATTTTTTTGGCTTTTTTTGGGGGGGGGGACGTTAAGGTTTAGGGTTTATGGTTTAGGGTGGTTTAGGGTTGTTTAGGGTTGTTTAGTTTCGGGATAGGGTTTAGGGTTTAGGGTTTAGGGTTAGAGAGGAAAATAGAGGTTTCTCTCTGGTTTTCCTTTGTTTTCTACCAGAAAAAAAGGGCCAAACAACAAACAAACGGCAAAAACAAATGGGTCCTCTCCCTTCATCCTTAGAATTTATGTTGTTTACAGGGCTTGGGGTCTGGCCTCTGCCGTGAAGTCCAAAATCTCAAAGCATGAAGCCCTTCAAGCTTAGGTCTCTTGGGCTCTACCCTTTCAAGACGTGAATCCTCGATTCCTCCGCGGCCACCCCAAAGCAACTCCCATATGAATTCTAGGTCGTTCTGGATTCATTTTGGGCTTCAGGGCTTGGTAGGGTTTTAGCCCTAAACCCTCAGCCCCGAACCAAGAAGGAAAAAAGCAGCCGGGCCTCTCCGCTAGCAGCAGGGCCTAAGAGGCGCTCGGTCAGGAACTTCCTGCGCTGCTTGCGCTTTGGGGTTTCGGGCTACAGGTGAGGGTCTACGGCTTAAGGCGGGTGGGATTTAAGCTTCAGGGCTTGTGCTTTTTGGGGCTTAGGGTTCAGGTATACCGGATATCCTTTAAAGTTTCGGGCGGCTTGGGGCTTCTTCGGAGGGTTGTCTCCCACTCACACAGGACCCTTCACATATTCGCAGCAGGCCTGCATGTGCTGCTGTCCCATTGGCGGCATACCAGGAGTGACTGGAACCTGCACAAAGCGGGCGGTCAAAATACCTTTCCGCACCCATTGGAATTTCCAATGAACTTCGTAAGCAGAGCAGCGTCACTGACTCTAACTGCCGACTGTAAAGCATGCTAAAGCCGCGTCATGCGTGGCTAAAGCGTGCTAAAACCGCCACAACTGAACCGCGAGCCTCCCCCAAAGCCCTAATACTCCGAGTCGCCACTTGCGCAGCCTTTGCAGTTGAACCTCTTACTCTTACTATTCTCCTCCCCGCAATCAGGCTAAGCTGCTTGTATTGCGACCCTGGAACGCCATCTACGTCTCACCCACACTCAACTCCAGAAGCAACATCTTGAAGAATCTAAACTTTTACTTCCCGAGTTCCCAACAGGAACGCCACAACGAGCTGCTGACTCGTGCCGCTCAAGAACTGCGCGGCTGGCATGTGCACTTCACCACAGCACGCGTGCAGAACAAACAGCCGAAATTGGCTGGCGCTGGATCCGTCGGGTGTAACCGGGCATGGATGCCCTGGTCGTGAATGTGCTGGGTATAGTAACGACATGGATGCTGTGACCACGGGTGCTTCGTCTTTCGGGCATGCGTGTTCAGGTCGCGGATGTGAAAAGATCACGGAGGCACAGGGGCGAAACTGCTGTAAATGCAGACGGTTTCGACACTTTGCACACGATGGCACGGCAGTGATGTATATACGAAGGATCGAGAAAGCGGTAAACCACATATTGAAACCACGACAGCACTTTCAGGAGCGAAGTTTTCAGGCACAGACATGCGCAGAACCTAGTAAACAGCCAAAGCTTCAAGAAAAAAATCAGACCCCAAGTAGAAGCATAAGGTCCTGAGGCCGACGCACTTCCGCAAGGCCCCCAACAGCCTGTCATCGAACGATGATGGCTGGTGCCTTAGGGGGGGGTGAGGCGGGTTGGGCACCGATTTTGACCACCAGCGCTCTTCCTTCACACTATCGCACTAGCCACGCTCACTCCTAAATCCGAAGCCTGAACCGTGATCTGCAAAAGGCCAGGGTCCAGGCTCCGGCGTCTTTCCATTGGAAGGGCCGTTTGTTTTCCAGGTCGGGGGGCAGCCCTGCCATCAGCGGATATGTTTGGGATACAAGCCTACAATTCTTGTGGCAGGGATCTGGCCTGCGCCTTGGGATTTTCACAGGTCTTGTGCCTTGGCTCAGGGTGGGGCTAGGGGGGCCATATGAACAGCATCCGAGCGAGCTTACATGAGCTTATTGCCCACGCAAGTTCCCTGGCTGAGCGCGGCGCTTAGCCTCTCCTGGCGCAAACGGCGGCACAGGGGGCCTTCAGTGACAAGCAGCGAAACGCAAGCCAGGAAGACACATGGCGGTGCTACTGGTATATTTGAACGCCCGTTCTAAGGCGATGACAGCCTCTCCTCGAATACCGGGGCCGGAAATGCTGGCGGAGCCTGAGTAATTAAACGATGCCCCAACGTGTATAACTCAGACACGGAAACCGAGGAATGCACCGTTGGCGGAAGAAACCAGGACCACGGGCCCAGGAGAAGCGGAGCCTTCCACACATCTCGGCTTCCACAGTTGGGGAGTAGGCAAGGTCTTGCTGATCTGATGTTATCTCGATGTTTGGTGTTTTTTTTTTCGCTTCTATGTCGGTTTCTCACTTCCTTTTGAAATCGTCTTCGGGAAACGGAAATCGCAAGCCTAGGGCTTTGGGTTTTGGAGTCTGCAGGCTTGGCGCCAGGGCTTAGGGCAAGGTGTGGCTCTGTTGTTTGTGGGGTTTAGGGCTTAGGGTCTATAGGGTTTAGGGTGGAATCTTTTAGGGTATGTAGGGCTAGGGCATGGAGTTTCATGGTTCCTGTTGGATTAGGGGCAACATCTGGTATCTAGGTTAGGAGCGATCGGTACTTAGGGTAGGTTGCTATGAACAAGGGGCGTGTCAATCCCACAAAACGCAATTGAGAACTGCCCGATCCCCAAGCACCCTGCACCGGAAACCAGAGAGCCAGGCCCCCTCACGTGCCAAGCCCTGAGCCGTACCAAAACAAAACACCCATACCCCCCACAAGCGGCGCAGCACGGAGCACGCTAACTCTTATAGCTACATGGGACCGATTGACACCTGCGCCATGCTGTGCCCCTTGCTCTTCCCAGGTATTAAGCGGCCGCCCTGCCCCGGAAGGTATTGGCCCTCGACTCTACTTCGTAAAAGGGCCAACGCCCACCGGCACAAGGCTGCCATGGCCGAGCGCACTTGGTCTCAAGGCCTTTTACCCACCAGCCTGCCGCTGCCCTGTCACCTCGAGTGGGGACAATGCAAACCTTGAAGACTCCGACTTGCAGCTTCTCTGCAAGCATACTTCCCTGAACCCCAAGCTCTGAAGCTTTCGGACATTGCAGACCCTGCACTTCTAACCTACACTTCTAACCTCGAGACGTCAAGCGCCAAAACTGAATACGCCCAACGGCTAGAATTTAGCTTGCAGGAACATGACACGCTCCTATCTACCTGCGGCATGCACGCCAAGGAAACATGGTTGACAGTTACATACGGCCCAGAGTTGACGCTTTCAGCAGCAGAGGGGACCGACCTACTTGTTGAATTCTTGGGGCTGAGGTGTCGCAACCGAAACAATTAAATCGAGGAGTTGTCGCACATGAAGCGTGCTTGGAGCCATCGCGTCTTGTGGTTGTCAAAAAGTGCATCTTTTCCGCATGCTCATGTAAGCACTATGACATGGAATCTTCAAAGGGGCGGCATGCATTCGCAGGCGCAGCGTTCTGCTGCAACTGGGAGTTGAAAGGACGCAGTTGGATTCTGACAAAGCAGATCAGACATGCGGTTTCGATCGGGCGAGCCCAGCGAGAAGCAGCGACATGCAGCGACCATTTCGCATGTGCACCGCATGGCATGCGCTGTGACATACTGAGTGACATAGTGCAAACGTCACAAGGAACAAAATGACATTCACCCTCACTTAGCTCCCCACAGGTTCGTTCATTCGCATCATGTGCTCAATGTAGTTCATGCTGCACTTGTGCTCTCAAGTGAGTCACCTGCAACTCATGCAGAACCCCAGCAAGTGCCAGAGCGGGCGACTTGGTTCATCATCAGGGCTTGTGAGGTTTGAAGCATTAGGTCTTGCCCTTACGCATATCTGCCTGCACCCTGCCTCTGTATCACTCTACCCACCGAATACCCTCAAAGAGACTGCATCTCTGGAGACTCAGTAGGAGACCCAGTAGGATCCTACAACAACTCCACGTGACCTGAAGAGAGCGGCCAGAGTTCACCAGCAATTGAGGAATTCAGGATGCGCTCAGTAAGGCTTAGAGACTTGCAGGATTTAGTCTGTCCTGCCTTGGCGTTCAGCACAATATGGCAGCTGCTCGAGCCAGAATAGCAGATGGCAAAGCAGCAGGGTATGGCTTGGCAAGGTTCCCGGCAAGAAGATCGCAGGGTGGTGTAGGCACGGTATAGGTGCTTCAATTCCTGGGGCCTTTGAAAGGTGTGTGTGTGTGTGTGACCAGCCCAGACTGAATGAAGATTAACCGAAGGCCGTGCAAAGAAGCCAAATGGAGTGAGGGGAAGGGAGCGTAATTATGTTGTGTTCTTTTGGTGTTGTTTTAGCGTTTCAGCTTGTGATGCCGGGCGAGAGAATCCAAGATCCCTAAACATCTCAGCAAAACCCCCCCCCCGTTTTTAAGGAAGTAAGCACCCTACTATTCACATTCCCAGCCAGGCTTCTTCGGTTCACGTGAGGTTTCTGGGTCACCCTAAACCCTAAACCCTAAACCCTAAACCCTAAACCCTAAACCCTAAACCCTAAACCCTATCTCCCTCAAGTCTCTCGGGTGGGTTGCAGGCTTACATAGAGGAGGAGACTGAAGGCGCTTCCCCCAAACACCAGCTCAAAGGTGCCTGAGAGAGCGTTTAGGGTCTAGGGTCTAGGGTTTAGGGGCTGAATGGACCCCCGAAGACCCACAATTCTGAGCACTTTCTTCAAGAAGCCCAAGGCCAAGGCATGCTAAAACCCTGAAACCTGGAATCCGATATACTTAATATAGAGGCCTGCATAATTAGAATAGCGTCTTGGGGGTCGTAAGGGAACGCTATTAGTGACTATTCCGACCCCTTTTTTACTCCCAGGTTTACGGTTCAGGGGGTAGAAATTCACTCCGCGTGGAAGCTTCACATACTAGCTGCCCTGAAAGTTAAAGGCCATGATGCTGGTAGAACCGCGAAATATGCCAACAACTTTCAGTGACATACTGCCGGAGAGTACCCACCCTTGCTGTGCCACTTTTTGGGGCTGGGTTGCGCGTTTAGGGTTCCCCCGGTCGAAAATCCCACTGTTTGCTTGAGGGAGGTGTCGAGTTAGAGAGTGCCGGGGCGTCTGCTAGTTTCACTGCTTTCGTTTTGGGGAAGCAGGTCTGTTGTTCTCACTGTCGAAACATCTACTGCTGCAGTTTTGGGGGGCAAGGGTTGAGATATTGGTAAAGGGCTTTGGGACGGCTCTACCCCAACCTGCCTGGCCAAACCTCAAGCTGTATCGGTCGAAGTCATCATGGGGTTTTGCCAACTAGGGGCCCCTCACAGTTTAGGGTTTAGGCTTGAAGGGTTCAAGGTTTAGAGGTTTAGGGTTTAATGTGGGGGGAGGGAGGGAGGCTCGGAGGATTGAGGTATAGGGTAGAGGGGTCTAAGGTGTAGGGTTTCAATGGGAGCAGGGGGGGACTTAAGGGGCTTTAAGGTACTGTTTCAGCCAAATGGAGGGTTTAGGGTTTAGGGTTTCAGGCCGCGCCGTCTTCCGTTTTCCGCATCTGCAGCCATCCAGAGAGATTACAAGTAGTATTCCCTTGTGGTCCCGATATACATATATTAGAATCCCAAAGCCCTATTCCAATTGTGAAGGCCCCTATAATCAGGGCCCAAAGATTCGGACTTCGGGATTTCGGGGCGACTCTTAGGAAAGGGTGACGGCGCTGTTTTCGAAATTATTCTGTAAACCAGCACACTTCACCCTGACCCCCTCCTCCCCCCCGCGCAAATGCGAAAAGTGGGAGCAAGACGAAAAAACAAATTCCAGGATGCCAGGCCCCTGAATTTCATTTGAGGCGCGGTGGGGTTCGAGCTGCAAGCCAACAGATTCTCAAGGCAATTCCTTTGCCGTCACCCCCCACTTCGGCACCCGCCAAAGAAGAAATCCAACCCCTCGATCTTCTTTTGGGGGGGTCGTGTCCCCCCCTCCAAGATGGACTCCCACCCCTCAATTTGTTTTCGGAAAATTCGGTGTTTCTCCAGCGCTGTCCCTTTTCTTTTTTTGAAAACAAAGGTGGGGGTTTGCGATTTTTAAAATTTTAGGGTACCTGTACTGGTGACCTTATCATAAGGGGATCCTACTATTTGGGGGTCTACATGAGGGTCACTTGCTATCGTCAAACCCCCAAGTGAAAAAGCCGGTGCTTTCACAGCTCCAGGCGAGTCCCTCGTGGAAAGCTGTGGCCTGGCCCACGGCATCGAGGAGTTTGAAACAACAGACCGGGGATTCTCTAAATCATAAGCCCTTTTTGGGTACCTTTTTCTGTGGGTTTACAATATTGGGGGTACCAAATACCAAAATTTGGGCATCTATATTGGGGCTCCCCCCCAAAAGTGACCATGATTTCTAGAGAGCCTCCCAAGTGTCAAGTGGGGCTTGCTAAACCCTAAACTCGAAACCGTGAACTCTGAACCCTTAACCTAAAAGCTGAACCCTAAACCCTGAACCCTAAAACTTAAACCGGGCTTTCGGGCCGATGTCTAAGGCCGGCTTCATGGTCCCTTGGTATGGGCCCTTGATTGGTCAACCCTCACCCCTTCTATACCCCATAAAACCCAAGGCCTTGACGAAAAAGGTGAGGTGTAGGGTTTAGGGTTTAGGGTTTAGGGTTTAGGGTTTAGGGTTTAGGGTTTAGGGTTTAGGGTTTAGGGTTTAGGGTTTAGGGTTTAGGGTTTAGGGTTTAGGGTTTAGGGTTTAGGGTTTAGGGTTTAATACTCAGGGCCCACGTAACACTAGCCCTAGCACTGGGGAGCTGATCCCAGTAGCTAGGAAAGCTTGTAGCTAGGGGATAGGATTAGGGGGACCCTTGGAGCCTCTGAAGAAGGTCCCTGTTTAAGAGAGCCAGAAGAGGGTTAAGAAGGGTTCCCTTTTTTTGGCAATCCTAAACCCTAAACCCTAAACCCTAAACCCTAAACCCTAAACCCCAAACCCTAACCCCCCTTGTCCTACCTAGGAGCAGCTGAAGTCTCCCGCTGTGCCTTGCAGGCATGTACGCCCCACGCTCGAGCCCCCCACCGCGCAAGGGCGCGAGGGGTCACAACCTCGGGCTTCTCTGCTGATGCTTGCACCCTAAACCCTAAACCCTAAACCCTAAGGGTTTCCGGGTTGGATCCGAGATTGAAAGGTTTCGGGTTTAGGGTTCAGGGTTAGGCTAGAGAGCAGGATCCGGATTTTCATCTCCGCCTTCTGGTCGCCATCGCCCTTGCCAGCACAGGGCGTTTTGGGCAGCGGCTTTGGACGGACCTTTGTGGGGCTTAGGATCCAAGGCTTAAAGAGACAGCGACAAATTTCAAGCGTGCACGTGTAGGTCTTTCCTCAGCTTGCAACTTCACACGAGACAACGGCTTACTTTCAGCCCTTTGAACGCATGGAGTAAGCATCCCAAACTCCTCTAAAGAACAAAGAGCTAAGCTCCAATTACACACGGCCCTCCCCCCCCCCCCCCCGCCATCATCCCTCCAGTCGTTTCGGATGGGCTCTTTAGGCTTGGCTCGTGGAAACCTCCTGGGGCTTGGGGTGTTCGGGGTCGGGGCTCATGGCTTTAGAAAGGATTGGCTACAAGACCCTGATGTAAAACAGGCTCCTTTTGAGCTCCAGGACGTTGCTTGTGTAGAGCCTTGGGGGGAGTACCCTCTACCCTCAACCCTCAACCCTCAACTCTCAACTCTCAACCCTCAACCCTCAACTCTCAACCCTAAACCCTAAACCCTTGCTGTCGAAGACACACGGCGCAAAGAGTTGGCGGGTGGTAGTGGAAGTGCTCGTGCCAGCCATCTTCTATCGCCTGCGTTCGGGAGCCCATTACCCTTTAAAGAACATGAGCTGAATAAACCTTATGAACCCTATGAACCCTATGAACCCTATGAACCCTATGAACCCTATGAACCCTATGAACCCTATGAACCCTATGAACCCTATGAACCCTACGAACCTACGAACCTACGAACCCTATGAACCCTGTAAACCCTATGAACCCTAAACCCTCTGAACCAAACCCTCTCTAAGGGTAGCTACATGGATCCCTAAGTATGGGCCCTTAAATGGGGACTCCTTATATGGCCCGCGTATACCCTATAACACCCATTCAGACTCTTTCAAGAAGGCCAGAGACAACATTCAGGGACCTAACCCCTAGAACCTAGAACCTAAACCCAAAACCCTAAACCCTAAACAACAAACCCTAAACCCTAAACCCTAAACCCTAAACCCTAAACCCTAAACCCTAAACCCTAAACCCTAAACCCTAAACCCTAAACCCTAAACCCTAAACCCTAAACCCTAAACCCTCCGATCCTGAGACCCTAAACACCCTCTGAACCCTCTCAACCCCCTCCAAGCTACCTCCCCTCAGAGTTTTGGAGCACAAGGTCCTGAGCTCCAAGACGCTGTCCCTGCTTGGAGGTTCATGGTACTTATTGACCAATTACAACTGTACTTGGCTTCAGCAGCTAAAGCCTTGGGCCCCTGAATGGGGTTTAAGGGTTTAGTTAGGGTTTAGGGTTTAGGGTTTAGGGTGTAGGGTTTGGGGTTTCGGGGTTTCGGGTTTGGGGTTTAGGGTTTAGTAAGAAGGGGTCTTGGGTATAGTCTGACGATCCTTTTGGCTGCTTGCCTTTGCTCTAAGACTCTCTGCCGCCCGCAACTTCATCTGCGAGCAGGGCCGCGAGGTCATTGTGGGAATGGCGCGGATCTACTTTGAGAGGGGTGTGAACCCCAACGCTCCCAACCGAAGGTGCTGACGTGCCGTTGGGGCTTCGAAACAACGGGTCAGTTCTCCCAAATACGGTTCTGCGTGGGGTCTCTGTTATGCTGGCCCTTGTATCTAGGACACCTCAAGCGCGACCAGAGAGAACTACTCCTTGACGTCGGACTGGGCTGGTTCCCAAGATGAGAGTCGAGCATGATTTGGGGTTCCCCAGTTCACGTGTTGCAGGCTAGGTTCATGAGCGATCCCTACCTAGCAGAAAAAAGGGCCCACTCTTGAAACCCTGTGATGGAATGGTAGGGCCGCGCCATGCCAACAACTTTCATTAGCATGCTGCCGGAGTCCGAGTACCCAAATCAATCTTTCAAACCAGCAGCAGAATACTACAATTTACAACCTCAGAATCACGCTGTCTCGGTGTGTCTATGAATGCGATGGATGGATGCATGCATGCGAACTGTGCATAGGTATGTCACTCTCTATCAGTCCTTTGTGTTCTTTCTCCCGTCCCTCCGTGTGGTGTGTCTGTCTTTGTGCCTAGCTGCACCTTTCCTTTGCGCTCAAAGAAGGCAAACCCAGAACTCTTAACCTTTGGTCTCCGTGTCGATGGGCACTTGGACTGTGAGGGTCACGCAGCTGTCTCCTACGGCATCTCGCTCAGAGGCTCCTGGCTCCTGCCAAGCGGTGTAACAGGGCGGGATGTGAGGACTTTTAAGCTGGTATCGAGACCCTACATCCTCAGCTCACAGCGTGACTAGCACTGCCGCAATTGGGGGGGCAAGGTTGGGCGAACTGCAGGTCAGTTTGACTTGCTGACAACCGTGCACAACCCAGGCAAAGAGGGACAGGTTCAGGTTTTGGGTTCTAGGGGTTTGGAGCTTCGGGGGCTTGCAGGTCCGAGGCGCATTGCATTTAAGGTGCAAAGGCCAACTATTTCGAGGTCTTCGTGGTTGAGGGCTCGGCATAGGGCGGTGCAGATGCTGTGCTCAAGGGTCCCATGCCTTTACTTCCGGGCGAAAACTTGATAGGGCGTGCCTGAAACCGAACTCCTGCTATCGAGCAGAAAGCGATTGAAGCAGCACTTGTCTCTCTCCAGGAGCATTGCGTGGAGTGGCTTGGTTTTTTTGGCGCTGCCCACACAGAATCGCGAGTCTGGCCTGGAGTACCTGTGCTCCATCCGGCCCGCAATCACGTCTCGTGACTTTTCGTGTCTCAGCACTTTCACAGGTCTTTTGGGGGGGGCTCTGGCAAGTCCGTGCCAGCTACCCCCAAAAGACAAGCAAGGGCCTGAGTCTGCTTGGGAGGCCGGCTGGCTTCCTGCAATTTTTTGAAACTATCAATGCTTGCCATGCAGCGTGCTACTACGTAGGCTGCTGCACGGAAAGCTCGTCAACCGATTGAAAACGCAACTCTCAGCCTCAGCTCAGAGAAGAGACATGGAGATGAGGCCGGCAAGGGATCCCAAGCTCACCTCCACAGCACCGCTCGATGTCGCGCTCGGTGCTGTAGTAGTTGTTGGTGCTGCTTCCACACTGCACGGGCAATACCCGCCAGAGCAGTCGCCGGTGAGCTCGTTTGTCGGCTTCTCGTAGCTGGCCATGCTAGCTGATCCACTCGGGAAGAAGCTGTTCGTGTAGCAGGAGCTCTCAAAACCGTGCTTGACGCAGATGTCGTAGTACTCCTTGGTTTCCATGAAGCTGGCAAGGCATGAGTTGATCAGTCCCGGCACAGCCGAGCCCGGTTTGGTCATCGCCAAGGTCGTGCCGTTCACGGCCCAGCCCTTCTGCCCTGTCTGGACGTAGGCATACTCTGTGCCAAAGCCTGACCAAAGGCTGCAATCCCACTCTGCTGCCACGTCTGCGCCGGCGCACTGGTAGAGCTGGGCTTGGTCCGCATAGAGGAACACCGCATCGCCCTCACCGTTGCGCAGCATCCGCATGGCATCATCGTTCTCGGGGCCGACCGCCAGGGTGTAGTTGGACGAGTAGGGCTGGTTGGTACACTTGTTGGTCACGTAGCCCAGGCCATCTGCGGTCGGAGCCCAACCACCAACGTCGATGATCGTCTTCCCGGCCAAGTCGTCCATGCCGCTGACCACCGGCTTGCCGTTCAAGAGCAAAGTCATGAGGCCCGCCGGCTTGTTGTCGTCAAGGATGGCGAGAGACCAGTCAGCCAGGGTGTCACGGAGTCCACGGCCATGGCTGTACGTCATGCAGGCGTCCAAGGTCCCATTCTCGAGCAGCGGCCCGAGTTTACCATCTGAAGTCCAGCAGTTCAGCCAGCCTGTCTCCACCGACCTAGGTCGGCCCTTAAAACCCCTCTGAAAAAAGAACATGATCCTCTGAAACCAAACAAGGGGAAATTATGAAATTTCCCAAGGGCCTACCGAGCGACTCGATGGTCAGGTTGTCACAGAGCGCAGACATGCCGTCGGCAATGTCCTTGCCTATGCCAGCGAGCTCACCCGTAGTCGTGTTCTTGTATGCGTAGGGAGGCCAATCCTAGGGTGCACTTGCCGGCTCCGTCTGGTTCTTGCGCCCTTCAACCCAACCCAAGCCCTCCCTCACCAAGCAGAAGAAAGAGAAAGAGAAGAAGAGGGCAGAAGAAGCAGAAGAAGAAGCAGAAGAAGAAGAAGAAGAAAGAGAAGAATAAGAAAGGCAAGAATAAAGGCAAAAGAAAGGGGCAAGCCATCGACGAGAGTCGATGTCCATGCCGAACCTCAAGGTCACGCCGTGGACGGCGCCCAGGAGGCCCAGGAAACTGGCGCTGGACATCGAGCCGTACCTGGGGAACCAGCAGATACTTGCAACGCGAAAATACGCGAAAGGCGCTCACGAAATTGTGCACGTATACATCAGTATACCATATATATATATACATATATATATATATATATTATATTATATTGTACCATATATATATATATACATATATGGTAAGCCCCCCCCCCCCCCAAGTTTTTTTTCTTGGTTTTTGGGCTTGCTCTTGGATTCGTGCGGGGTAGGTATTGGGGGTTAGCATATACATATAGATATGTATAAATTTATTTATTGTATGTATAGTACCATCTAGTTCTCTTGCCGGAATACCATGCAAAGATCCAGAAGGTCTACTCCCGGACGTGAGCGTTCGAAGACTGTTGAAATCCCATGCCCTGCTGCCCTGAAGATTTCACAAGGGAACCCATCTGCGGACCCCGAGGACGAGGCCTACGAACCGGGGCGACCCTCTACGGACCCTCGAAAAAACCCAAGCTCTTCATCATGCAGCCAGACATTCGATTAAAGGGGCCTCCTGTCGATTGTGGAACCTAAACCCTAAACCCTAAACCCTAAACCCTAAACCCTAAACCCTAAACCCTAAACCCTAAACCCTAAACCCTAAACCCTACTTGGGCCGGGCCGAGGCAGTGGAGGCACAGCCTCTATTGTTGCAATACAATCTTCCATGTACCCATCTAGTCTAATATAGGGGTTTAGGGTTTAGGGGTCGGAATAATTACTAGTAGTATTCCCTTCTGGTTCTTTCTTACAATTTGTCTATACTCCACCCCCCCCCCCCTCCAAAAAAAAAAAAATTAAAAAAAACCTATTCTAATTATTCAGGCCCCTTTATTACGTACTTCCAAGTCCAAGGTACATGGTGGCAAAAAAGCCGGGACGAAGACAAGGCTGCTGGTGCGGACAAGTCTCTGAGCCAAACTGAGGCCGACGTCGAAATCCTAAACCCTAAACCCTAAACCCTAAACCCTAAACCCTAAACCCTAAACCCTAACGAAGAGTTCCTGCATTTTTAGGCATGGCGTCTCATTCGGGTTCAGGGTTTAGGTTTTTAGGCCCAGGCCCCTGGGTGTGTAGGCCGTGTTTCGCAGCTCCTGCGCGACAGTGGAGCTGAAACTCGACGACCCTCCTCGGCGCCCTACTATTTCGTTGCTGTCGTCCCAGCTCCGAACTGAACAGCCCTGGTTTAGGGCTTAGGGTTTAGGGTTTAGGAACCCCAAATATCCTCAACCCGCTAATAACTTGGAAGTTCATGGTACTTATGAACCCATCGAATTATGGTTGCTTCTAAGTAGCTGGTTCAGAAGTACCATGAACCTCCAAGTAGTCTGAACTCAGTTTCGCAGCGATCTTCAGGTGCCGAATCCCCCTCCCAAATTCATGAGATCCACGCAAAGCAGGGTCTGGGGTTCAGGGGCTGCGGCCTTCTTGCATGCTCGCGTCGTCGACGTCGTTCTCGTCTGTGTTCTGTCACCATGTGCAGCGTAGATTTGGGGGCTTCGGGGTATCCACAAGACAACCTGCTGTGCCCCAAATCAAGTGGAGGAACCCTGAAAGCTGAAGGCGAAACCAAACCTAAACCCTAAACCCTAAACCCTAAACCCTAAACCCTAAACCCTAAACCCTAAACCCTAAACCCTAAACCCTAAACCCTAAACCCTAAACCCTAAACCCTAAACCCTAAACCTAACCCTAAACCCTAAACCCTAAACCCTAAACCCTAAACCCTAAACCCTAAACCCTAAACCCTAAACCCTAAACCCTAAACCCTAAACCCTAAACCCTAACCCTAAACCCTAAACCCTATACCCTAATTGAAGCCCTAAACCTGACAAGCAACGTGCACATCCACGATTTAGTTTCTTGGCTTGCCAGGCCAAGAAGGCAGAAGGTTTTGGCACCATTTTCTGCTTCTTTCTTTTGCTCTTTTTGGGGCAGGGAGGGTTTAGGGTTTAGGGTTTAGGGTTTAGGCGGGGTTTAGAGATCTGACGACAGGAAAGTGCGGTAACTTCAAGCTTGCACGCGGGGATTGGGCTGGAGGGCTTGGGCAGCAAAGAGCGCCTTCGGCGCCAGCACGATGATCAGCCCGCACAGGAATCTTTGCCTGCGGAGCTCCGCTAGGATGCACCGTACCAATGGGTTTAGGGTTTAGGGTTTAGGGTTTAGGGTTTAGGGTTTAGGGTTTAGGGTTTAGGGTTTAGGGTTTAGGGTTTAGGGTTTAGGGTTTAGGGTTTAGGGGCACACGACAACGCCCAAACATCCTGCAGCACACCTGGGACCCAGAGCCCTTAAACCTTAACCCGACTGTTCTTACAACAAGGGTACCCCAAACCTTAAACACTTTAAAATATTCGGTTTGAAAGGGGGAGTGAAAACTTCAAAATTGCCCACGAGTAGCCCGGCGAACTCTTCGCCTTGCGATGCTCCTCACAGGTCCAACGTACCATACCTCAGGAAGTGCTGCAGGTGTAGGACTATCTGGACACAAGAAGAACCCAGGAATAAAAAGGGCACCCTTCTTGGTTTCAAGGGGGCTTATAAGGGAACCTGGACCCTAAAAAACAGAGAAAAAGAGAGCCACCCAGGGTCCTGGTTATTCCTGGGGTCTCGTGGCCTGGTCCCTGGACACTGCAGAGAGTTCCGCAAAAGTCCACCACTCCTGCTCGCTGATTCCCAGCAGTTAGCCCAAACACCTCGCAACACCTCAAGTCAAAGCCCCGAACAGCACTGTACACCCAACTGCCTAAACTTAATTATTAAGGTCCTCATAGGGAATTTAGGGGAGTCAATACCCAAATAGTCTTCTTTAACGGTTACTTTTCTGGGAGACACGGGGGGTGGTGATACGGTACCTATTTGGGGGTTTCCGAAGTTAGGGGTACCTTATTGGGGCGAGCCCCCCTCCCTTGAAGAACCCTATAATCTTCCTACGGCCTCTGGGAAGTGGGGGGGTTTAGGAACATAGGGGGAGCCCTAACATAGACCCCCCAAGTTGTAGGATTCCCTTATAAATAAGGACCCAAGTAAGGTACCCCGAACTTCGGATGAAAGAGAAAGCGAAGCACGAGTAATGTAGGCGCCTGAATAATTAGAATAGGTTTCGTTTTTTTTTTTTTTTTGGGGGGGGGGGTTATTGTAGTATAGCTACAAGGGGACCATAAGGGAATGTTACTAGTAACTATCCCTGTACCCCTATACGAACCCTAAAGCCCAAACCCTTACTAGCAAGTCTTCCTTTCAGCGAAACTATACTCCCCTTAGAACCTTAATAAAAAACAATATTTTGAGTATCCTCTTGGGTTTTATATAAACAAAAATAAAAAATCCCAAGGGGGATATTGTTATTAGTAATTGTTCCTTTCAGCGAAAGTTCCCCCTAAACCCTAAACCCTAAACTGTTGCCCTCAACCCTAAACCCTAAACCCTAAACCCTAAACCCTAAACCTCTCTTACCATATATATATATATAGATATATATATATATATATTAAAACTCTATACACCTTCGTGGCTAAGGGTCATTTCTTCGTGGCTAAGGGTCATTTCTTCGTGGCTAAGGGCAATTTCTTCGCTAAGGGCAATTTTTTCGTCGCTAAGGCAAATTTCTTGGTCGCTAAAGGCCATTTCCTGCGTGCTAAGGGCCATTTCCTGCGTGCTAAGGGCCATTTCTTCGTGGCTAAGGGTCAGTTCTTCGTGGCGAAGGGTCATTTCCTTCGTGGCTAAGGGTCATTTCCTTCGTGGCTAAGGGTCATTTCTTCGTGGCTAAGGGTCGGTAGGATGGTCCATGACAGAGTGAGGTCGGAGGACAGGGCTTGCTGATGAAAAATGTGATTTTTTCTTAATGTTTTGGGATTTTCTGGGTGGGTGGGTTTTTTTCGAGAGCCCAAACAGCACCTCTACTGGAGATTGCTCGACCCGGAGCTGCTGAACCCTAACCCTAAACCCTAAACCCCCACCCCCCTTCCTCGCTTGCAGCCCGGCGACATGCGCGCCGCGGATCGCGGCTGCGCCTGTGCAAAGAACACGCCCCCCAGTGATGTTAAGGGTAGGGTTTGAGGGTTTTTGAAGGGTTTTTAAGGGTTTTGAAGGGTTTAGGGTTTAGGGTTTAGGGTTGCTCAGCGCTCATCCGCCTCCTCCCGACGCCGGGTGAAGGCGGAAGTGAACTCCACCATCGAACCCATCTCCGACACCGCCTCCGATTGGGGGCGGGGGGGGGGGGGCGAAGTTTCATAGAGCTTGCAGGGATTGGAGGGTTTAGAGGTTAGGGTTGCCGCGATCTCATACGAAACTCGAGGAGCATTTAGGTATTCACTTTTAGAACTGACTCCCCTTTGTAGAAAGGATCTTAAACCCCAAGCCCTAAACCGGAAGCAAAACAAAACAAACAAGAAACAGGTGGCGGCTTCATGGAGCAGACCACAAGAAACTTCAGACCAACCCTAAACCCTAAACCCTAAACCCTAAACCCTAAACCCTAAACCCTAAACCCTAAACCCTAAACCCGAAACCCTAAACCTCTAAACCCTAAAGTTTTTTTTTTTTTTGGGGGGGGGGGGGGGCAACAGCCTCTTGGCAACAAGTCTGAAATGCGGGGGGGGGGGGGGGGGGGGGGGGGGGGGGGAGGGAGGGGGATGATGACGACGGTTCCCGACTGCAATCAGAAGGCCTTCGCAAGCGCCCGTAAGGTTCAGGGTCTGCTTGAAGGTGATAAAGTCAAAAAAGAAGTGGATAATGGTGGAAAAATGTTCATCCTGTACCACCTCCAAATTCTGAGATTATAGAAAGGAATAGGAAATGATACGAAAGTACAAGAATTAAGATAGAAAAATATTGACTCTAGGATATACCACTTCTGGAGAGCCTTGAAAGATAGGTACAAAGTAATTTCCAAATCCTCCAAACAAGCCAGGCATTACTAAAAAGAAGATCATAAGAAAGCCATGCAATGTAGTGCTTATATTATAGAGGTTCTGGTTTTCTGGAGATATAATCCTACATTCCGAAGGAGCATATACTCAATACGAGCACTTCGCATCCACTCCGTATTTTCTTGTCTTCACAGCTGTGGGCAATTCCGAGTCTGAGTTCTAGTGAACAGCTCCTGACACACAGGAGGTAATTGCATTGGTAACATCCGGACCGCTTCCGGGTCCCACGGTAGCCGGGTCAGAAACGCCTGATTCCTTCAGGTGACCCTCACGCTCCCGGGACGCATGACTCTCATGCAGCCCCTGTACCTCCGAAGGATGGTACTTCCCAAGACACGGATGACTCCACGGGAGCTCGGTGTCTCAGGGTGGGCGGGTGGGAGAAAAGAAATGTTCCAGCTTGCCAGTTTGGCTCTAGCCAAGTCTTAAGCCAAAATGTAGCAAGCCGGTACATTGCATCCTCAAAATGAAACATGCACACCCAAGGCCTGCCTAACTCAATGCATGTGCACATTCCGAAGGAGCATATACTCAATACGAGCACTTCGCATCCACTCCGTATTTTCTTGTCTTCACAGCTGTGGGCAATTCCGAGTCTGAGTTCTAGTGAACAGCTCCTGACACACAGGAGGTAATTGCATTGGTAACATCCGGACCGCTTCCGGGTCCCACGGTAGCCGGGTCAGAAACGCCTGATTCCTTCAGGTGACCCTCACGCTCCCAAGGCACTCACCCCAATGCACTTCACTACAAGTACTCGAACACCCGGATAGCTGCTTCCAGCGGTAACGCCCAGAGCTGAAATGGGAAGAAAGCTAAACTAGTGGAGAAGGAGTGCGACTGATGCCATTCGTCGTCGACTCCCAGCCTGCTAATGGCGTCGCTCCAATTGGATTTGGACGGCACCCATTCCCAATATATCCAGGTTTGGAAGACAAAGAGACACAAATGTATCAACTGCGCCAGGCGGGACAAATCAGAGTTGTCGGACCTCCCACGGATGAGGGCCATCAATGCCGCAGTGTTGTCGATGTACCAGATTCCGCGCCTCATGCGAAATCTTGCAGGCCGAGCCACCAGAGCGAAAAGCACCATGCTGAGCTCCAGCTGTGCAATTTTCTTGTCGCCCGGTCCCCAAAGGGCATAAAGCTCCTCCGGACATGCCGCGACAAAACCCTCTCGGACCTGGCTCGCACCTTGCTGCCAAATCAAGAGGAAACCTCCGGTTCCGGCTTGAGGCTTCTCCTCTGCTGCGTCACTCGCAGCTATGAAGCGTTGCACTGGTGGGTTGGACACCCAAAAGCGCCTCTCAGGACGAAATTTTAGGAGTGCGCGAATAAGCTGAAACGTCTGGAGGATGTCCGGCGAGAGGTCGGATTCTTTGCTGCGCTGCCTGTCACACAGAGCAGCGAGGCCACCGCATCCGACTCGTCCATACATGCCCTGCTCCAAGAAGTTCATCAGGCCAAACATCTTCGCAGCAAGCCCGGCCTTGAGCGAAGACGCAGTCTCGGATTGCTCGATGAGGTCGGACATTTTGGTGAACAGGCGTTCTCTCGCCCAAAAGGTGACGAACCCCCTCTGCAAGGCTTCGGAAAGGTCGTGGTCCAAGCCCAAGAAGGATCCTTGAACTGCCATGGGTTGCCTCTTCTCTTCGGCAAACGGCGTTCCCAGACACTTGTTGAGCTCTCCGACTGCCCATTGTCCGCTTCCTTTGGAGGAGGACCAATCCACCATATTGAAGTCATCAAAGTAGGAAGAGGTCACTGTGAGCGCCACTCTACGTGACGCAGCTTCACTGAATCTGCTGTACCGATTGAATGACGTGACTGCAAGAGGCAGGCCGAAAAGGAGGCCGGAGTAGATCTGGAATGCCGGGGCCTGCCATTCTCGGTGCCACCACACCACCAGGCAGCACAACGCCTCCTCTTCTGACATAGGGCAATGTCTGTAAGCATCCGGCCAGTCTTCGCCTCCGGACTCAAGGGAGTCACTCTCCCTAGCCCGCTCCAGCTCACCCTGGGGCAGCCTGGCAATGACGGCCTGGGCATGCTGCGCTGGTCGCAGCGCGCTGCAGAGCACAAGCTTGTTGGATTCCCGAGACGAGGCCGACTGGCCTCCCGTGTCTGCATTGTCAATGATACGCTTCTTCCCGGAAGACTGCGTGATGACGCATCTTGGTACGAGTCGAAAGGGCTTCCCTTTGAGCTGTGCCAAAAGGGCCTGCTTTGTCAGTGGAGGGGAGCAAAAGCCAGACTCAAAATCTTTGGTTGACTGGGACAAGAGGAAATCGTCGTCCCTGGAAGGTCCAATTGACTGCAGAATTTTTGCATTGTGCGCCCGCCAGTCGCCCAGCACGTCCTCGTAGGAGATATGGTCTGCTGGCATTTGCGGGAAGATGCCATAGCATGGCGCGAAACCCACTGCCGGCATACCTGCTATGAGGGAGAAGGGGAGAGCGGTATCTGGCCATGCGAAGAGCACCACCAGGATAGCTACCAGACCCACGTCTCGCGCCGCCGTCACACGGCGAAGTGCTGGTTGCTGAAACCCTCGAAGGTGAGCATCCAAAGCTGCGCACCGTCGTTTCAGCTCCCTGAGGGCTCCCATTGCATCTTGTCGCCACTGCCGCAATCTTGTTCGCTGCGAAGCCGTGAAGTCAGCGGCAAACTGGAGGTCATTGTCCAGCACGGGAGCCTGTTCCGTAGGCATGGGTGTACGGATGCGCGCCAGCGCTTGTTGGAAGTGTACATCAGCTGGCAGGCCAAACGAGATCACCGGCGGCAAGGCTGCCCGTTGACTGAGTGCTCCTGCCTGCTGCCCCGCCGCTCTCTGTAGGATGCGCACGGTGGAGGGACCAGTGGCCGGGCCGCAAGCACCAGCCCAGTCAAGCTCCGACACTCGGAGCCAGCGCCTGTAAAGATCGAACGGGGGGGCATTAATAAGGTCCTCGATGCAGGGAAAGGTGAACCCGGTCATCCATGCTTCCGGAAAGAGCTTGCGGACTGCGAGGACCACGTCTTCCTGGCGCATAAAGTCGGAAAAGATGGAAGATGCATCCGCCAGCGGAGCTATGGCCAGCCCCAGCGCTCTAGGGAAGCGATGGCTCCGCTTCCTTGCTCGGCCCCTGGGGTTGGTGCTCTGCTGCGGCTGTGACGTGGATCTCACAGTCGACAAGTGCTCAAAGACAAGGCCCGCCAAAGCATCCCCTTCCGAGGGGTGTTCTGCCACGGCATCGACCACCAGGACTTTCCCTATCAACTCGGTGAGGTGGTCGCTCAAGTTGTCCCTGATGTGTTGAACGTAGCGCGGCAGGAACTCGTCGAATGCGCAATCGTGACCCGCCGTGAAGGGAGGTGCCCATTTACTGCGCGCCAGCCGATGTCGGTGATGGCCCGGCCCCACGTAAATGCAGTTACGTGGGAGGGTCCCATCGGCACCAATGACTGCTTCCACGACTTTCCTCGGTGGGATCCGAGCTGCTTCTTCGGCACTAGCTGGCCCCAAACCCAAAGAGATGGCAAGCGGTGCCAGCGCCCATGACCGCAAAGATCTCGGATCCATCAGTGGCCACTCCTCACGCCGCCCCACGCAACAGGGCGTCGGCATGCGCGGCACAGCCAGCTTCGCTCGGCCCACCCGGACGGCCCACCATGACACGGAAACGGCAACTGCAAAGACAAATGGCGCTGTGTACTCCGCCTCCTCCTTGGTGGGGTACACGTATCGTCCATTCAGCAGATATGGTTGCCACTCGTCACTGGCATGCACATGGTGGCATTGGAGGGGGGGCCATGAGGATATCTCTGGGATGTTGTGACGAAGGCGCTGCCTCTTGCATCGGGCTCCTCCCCAACAACAGGCATCATAATGAGTATCCGCCCAGAGCCCTGTGCGGAAAGCTGCCACCTCTTGCTGAAGTAGCCAATGCAAGCTGTTCACCGGATTCTCTCGCATTGCCCCAGCTCCTCTCTCCGCCACCTCTTGCATGACTTGCAGCATAAAGCCACAGGCATTGTTGTCACGCTTGACGCGGTGCTGATCCGCCGGCGACAGGCCGTCCAGTCCCTCGGGTTGTCGAGTAGAGCGGAGGGGACCTGGGCCCCGGCGCCCATCATCGAACACCCTCGGCACCTCCCTCGCTCTGCTTTTGGTGGAACAGTCGAACGCCGCGGACACAAAATCGGCCTCCTTGAGCTGCTCCCTGAGGCTCTGCTGCCGAAGGGGGTGTGCCAGATCATGCGAGGAGTCCAGTTGAATATCCAACGTCAGGCAGCGCCATCCACAGAACAGGAAAGCTTTCGTGAGCGGGGCATTGGGACCAGAAAAGATGTCTGCCATCAACGGCGATTCCGGATCCTCGGAATCCGTGCTAGACCCCGAGGAGGGGGTCGCCTCCCCCCCCTCGGGGCCCCATCAGGCCTTCACTTTCTGCTTGCAGTCCTTGGCCCCATGCTTCGTTGAACCACAGACTCGCTCGCCTCGAAGGACAATCCCGCACATGTGCCGATCAGGACACTTGGCTCCTTTGTTGCAACGTCCTTGCTGGAACTCGACGCACAGACGCTTGCCATCCTTCATGACTCTGGCCACCTTCTTGCCCGCTACCGGGGTGCCGAGCTGGAACGAGGAAAGTTTAGGCGGGCTCGGTAGCTGGGTAGTTGCCGCGGCCAGCATCTTCGGTGTGGGATTGTGGCTAGATTCTCCTGGGCCTCCGCTTTGGATGGCGATCCAGTGCGCGTCTCTGAGATTGAACACCTCACGCACGACTTGGCCGAGTGTCTTGGTGGACTCGCGGAACTTGGCCACCCAGACTGCCCTCTCCTCGGAGTCTCTCTGCTGCAGCCAGTCCAGCCGCTTGTGTGCTGGTAGCGAAACCACCGACCTCTTGGCGCGGTAGTAGTACTCCATAAGGACGTCCAGTGGCGCCTGGACAAAGATCGTGGAGTCCGCTCCAAGCGTGTGCTCCTGATTGGCCTGGGGCGCTCCCGCCACCTGATCCACCCCTGCCAACGCGTAGGCTGTCAAGAGGATGTGGAGGCGGTCGAGGTAGTTTTCCCAATCGTGCGGGACTGACTCCTCCTGCTCCGTCTCCTCCGTGAACAGGCCGTCCCCCAAGCGTCTCTTCTTGCTGGTAGTAACCAGCTGGAACTGCAAGCTCTTGACCTTCCATACGGAGAAAACGCACAGGAGGCGCTTGTTTAATTCTCGCGTCACTCGCGAGAGTGTTGCATCCGAAGGATAGAGCTCGGGGGGGAATCTGGTACGATACCTGCGCCAGAATTGCTGCTTCATGTCACGCAGGCTTGTATCATCCAAGAGATCGTCCAAGTCTGATTCGCCGACTTTGGTCCTCCCTGCGTCAGCATGCTGAAAGAAAACCTTCACTGCAGCCCAGGTGCGCCTCAAACGTGCGGTTTGCACGCCCTGGACATCGCCCAAGTTGAGTCTCTGAACCCAGACCCCTATCTCGGCTTCCGACTCGAAGAAGTACCGGAATTCCTCAAGGTTCTTGAGCTTGGCCTTGACCAGGGCCTCGAGGATTTCATCAGCAAATTCGAAATTGAGTTGCAGCGACACAAGTGTAGCACGAAAATCAGCGCCGTCTCTCGGCACTAAGTGAAAAGATGCCATGGCTAGGCCGAAACCGTGGTCACTCCACACCCCTGCACTAAGGATCGGCCGGGCCTTGGGCTGACAGCTGCGCGAAATCCTGCGAGATCGAACACAGTGTGCAATCCTGGGGGGGGGAGGTGTGAGGGCGTAAGAAAATTAAAAGAAGACTGTCGTGGACGCATGCACTGCCTAGCTGCCCTAGCTCACAACAGCCACTCTGTTGCATGGCAGACACGGCTGGCTCACAGCCGACACCACATGCTACACTGCCCCAGGCCCTAGCATGTGCGCCCCAGACAATCTTTTGCATGGCAACCTATGTCGGACGGGTACGCCCCACTCCCTACGACAAGCTCTGCGCTTGTCCTGGAGCCCTAAGAACGATGCCGTTTCAGCACCTGCGAGGGTCACGACCGGAGCCTTATCAGAGAGTGGAATTCGTCTCTCTTAAATGCAGCATGTTATCCACCCGGTAACTCCGGGGGATTGATGTACAGCCCCTCTGCACACTCACTTTGGGTGGAACTTCGCTGCTGCCCGCTGGAGGCAGTCTTTGCAGAAGGGACGATCGTAGCCCTGGGCTTCCTCCACGGACTCAACCTCGGTCACATCCTTGAGCCTTTGGCTAGCAATGGATCCTTGGCGATGCTTGCAAAGAGGCACTCCTTGCTCCACTTCCAAGTGAATCTGGGACCGGTCCGTGAAGATGAATGCTCGAGGGGATGGCCAAACCTTGCCCGACATGCTGTTCTTTCGGGTGTAGCGGACCCACTTCGCCACCGTGCCCTGAGCCATTGCCTTGTGGATCTCGACGTCACGTAGACGGCTGACACGCCTCTGGGCTTCCTCGAAGCTGATGTTGTCCACCAAGGCCAAGAGGAGGGACTGCCCAGTGGCAGCTCGATGGCGGCCAGCCATGCAGTGGCCCAGGACACTACCTCCTGTGAAGAGGGTTTGGCGAATGACTGGCCAAGCTTCGCGCCACTGATCGTCCCGAGACGTCGAATCAGTGATGCTGATCTGGAGTTGCAGGGCACCCGGCAACGCCACGCCACCACGTGCTGCCACCGCCTGCTGCATCCAATTGAGCTGAATGTCACAGCGCGGAAAGGAAGACGCTGTGTCCTCCGTAGGCAGCCCTGCCAGCCACAGGATACCACCATTCGCTCCTTCCCAGATCTTCGTAGGCCGCTGCGCCGAATTGCCACCCACCGTAGCCAGACGATCGAAGTGCACCTCCAGATTGCTCGCCCCACTCCTCCGAGGCCAGGTGTCCGCCCCTGACTGCCCAGGGCGCTTCTCTCGAGGTCTCGTCGAACTGGGAGATGACGGCGGTGGGGTTTTTGGAGGGGTGCGCGGCCGTAGGAGTCTGCTCGGAGGCGGGCCCACAGGCTCTGCAGGAATCCGCCGCGGGGCTTCAGGCGGTGGCCTCACAGGAACTGTGCACCTTGGGGCAGGGCTTGCCAACTCTTCAACCAGAGACGGGCCCAAGGCCATCCAGAGCAAAAGACCGCCGGCACCGCAAAGTCGAAGCCTGCACGATTGCCGCGCTGCTTCCCTCGACTGCAGTGGAAGTGGAAGGTCGATCTGGAGAGGCGCATTGGGGATGCCCGCCGCAAGTGTTCAAACCGCAAACACCCCGTCATGCAGCACCAAAGCCCCACCAGAGCACGCCACAGAGGGTTGTTGGCCTGATACATGTCCTGCACTGCTTGCTCCAGGATAGGTACCATTGTTGGCACCAGCACCGCCGCCTGCTTGGGCTCCTTTTGGGGGTTCTGGCGGAAGTCGTAACCTCCCAACTCGAGGCCCAAGGTGCCCGTTTTGGCTAGCCACTTCAGGCCGGCCAAGGCCCGCGACTGTGCTTTGGTCCCACCAAAGAGAAAGGCGTCCACATCGACTGCTCCTGGCGGAAAGCGGCGACCTCGTTCAAACATATGGACCTGGAGTTCGCCGAAAGTGAGAAGTGCCCCCTTCAGTGTAGGCCGCTCTGTGACGAGGATCTTCCCCGTGGCCCGACGCCTCAGAGCTGCACGCCACTCCTGCTCCAACTGGGCCGTGATTTCCCCAGCCGGCTTCATGGCCCCCAATTGATACAGTGCCTCTGCTAGCTCGTCAGCGAACTCCTCCGCCAGACTGACCTGACTTTGGGCCTGGGGGGGATCTCGATGAGCACAGCTACGAAACAATCGCCCCTTGGCCGCCACTCTCTTGAGGAAGGTAGTCGGCCTCCGTGCCACCTGCGCTGCCAGGTTGCTCGAACCCACCGGCGCATCCAAGGCAGACGCCACTGCTCCAAAGAGAGAGCCTGATGCCTCAGATCGAATGGTTGCCCACTCTTCTGCAATCAGGGTTCCTCCCGTAGCGCGTGCCTCCTCATAGCTAGCGAACGCAAATGCAAAGTCAGTGTCATTCGCGTAGCCATGTTGGGTGCGCCACCGAGACGCATACTGGGTGGCATACTCGTCAAGGGCCGTGTATGCTGCTTCAGGCGCAGAGTCTGCTGCCAAGGATTCGGCTGCATAGACCCCGAGAGATCCCGGCATGGTAAGCAAGACCAGCCCTAAGCCCAATGCTTGAAGCCCAAAGCTCAGGTGGACCCTCAGACCATGAGATGCTCCCGAACAGCGAAACAAAGAACTTGAACACAGACTGCAAAATTTCCCCAGGGTCCTCGCCGAACTCGCCCAGCCTGACCACTCCGAGCGACGACCTGAGCATTTCAGTGATGCAAACAGGGTAACTCCCTGCCGCTCACAAGAAAATGGCGCTTGCGGGGTCACTCCCCGCCCATTACACATGTGCATTTGTGGGTACCGCAAAATTGGAGGTCCGCCCCGGATCCCCACACTCGACTCAAGTCTCCTCTCAGTCGCTCTCACTCCCAGAGCCACTGTCGGACAGGGGCCGTGACGCCATGGCCACCCGTGCCTGCAAGCAATCACGGCACATTGCTGACTGCAAGATCTGGTGCACGAAATCCCCTGAGCCCCCGCAGTCCACACAGACCGCAGGCATAGACCGGCCCGCGGGGTCTGCCGCCCATCGTAGCCAAAGCAGCATAGACCGATGGGCTTTGTGCACTTCATTGGCCCGTGCCTGGTTGGGCGTGGGCTCTGGGAGTAAGAGTGGATCGCGCCAGGCCCGTTGTCCCTGCTGCCAGGTTCGCCAAGCCCGAAACACATCGTCCACAGAGGGATGGTCTGCGCCGTGGAGGTCGTTGATCTCGGCCTGATAGAGCACACGCGCAAATGTAGCAGTGAGCATATCCTGCAGCTCCAAGCCCGAGCTAGCATCCCACAGCCTGTCCTCTGCAAGAACTTCTCGGCAACGATCGTAGGCGGCAAAGGCCACCGCTGGCCCCAACTCAGGCTCCTCCACGATGGCTGCACTCTTGGACCAGGGGCCAAGGAAGGGGAATTGGTAACCACCTCTGGCTCGCCCGCATCGATCACACCCAGCCTGGGTACAGACAATCCGGCGCACCGGAACCTTGGAACCCAAGAAGTCAAAGTCTGTAATCGATGGGGAGGGTGCCGGTAGGTGTGTAATCTCAGCAACCCGACTCCAGATGGACCACAACTCATCCTGACGGCCCTGACGTGCCAGATCAGACATGTAGGCGCGGAAGTCCAACCAGTTCGCGGGAGCCAAGGTCGGCAAATTTGTGTGAATGACTGTAGGCTCATCATCCATTCCGACACAGGGATCACTTCCCTGGGAGAAAAGAAATGTTCCAGCTTGCCAGTTTGGCTCTAGCCAAGTCTTAAGCCAAAATGTAGCAAGCCGGTACATTGCATCCTCAAAATGAAACATGCACACCCAAGGCCTGCCTAACTCAATGCATGTGCATTTCCTGATGAATATAATTCTATTCTGAATTATACGGACTGGAGGTCAGGGCTGAGTTTTGGTGCAGTCAACTTTTTTGTTGGTGAACTAGCCTTTCAAGGCGATACTTAAAACTACTCAACCCCAAATCCCCTGTGTTTTGTCGCCATTGAATCTAGAGGTGGCGGCTGTCGCAGGATGCAGGCCTTTGGGAGGGTTTAGGTGGCACTCCACGGGGTTGCTTGCCATCACAAAAAACAAGCCACACGATCTCCTTTTCTATTCATCCTGGATCTGTGTGCGGCCCTCACCCTCGAACCTCACCAGCCGCTGTACAAAAACCGAACCCCGAACGAAACCTTGCGCTCGAAACCCTGGTTGCGAAACCCTAAGCCCAAAAACCCTAAACCCTAGACCCCTAAACCCCTAAACCCCTAAGCCCCTAAGCTCTAAGCCCCTAAGCCCCTAAGCCCCTAAGCCCTAAGCCCTAAACCCTTAAACCCTAAACCCTAAACCCTTGGGGCCCGTGCGAACTCTCGGCCGCTTGTGAACTTCTGGTGCTGGCGTTCTACGAGGCCGCCCAGCTCTTGCCTGCAAAGGTAAGGGTTTTAGTTTAGGGTTTAGGGTTTAGGGTTTAGGGTTTAGGGGGTTAAAGGCTAAGGGTTTGAGACCATGGTCCGTAGTTGAGTCTCCAAAACTGGAACCCCGTAGTGTGGCTTCTTTTGTAAGTTCTCATTGCCAAGTGGAAAGTTTAGCCCCTTGCTGGCGCTATCTAGTTTCCTCTTCTAGTGTAAACAAGGGTGCCCTATGTTGTTTCATGAACCCTAAACCCTAAACCCTAAACCCTAAACCCTAAACCCTAAACCCTAAACCCTAAACCCTTAATGGCAGTTGTATGGGAACCTGAGCCCCTTCCCCAAAAGCATAGCGGTCATTTACCTTCTGTAGTTTCAGGGCAACAAGAACTCTTCCCTCAGAATGTCGACCGGACTGTGGGAACAGTCGAGGATAGGGTCTTGGGGTTTAGGGTTTGGGGTCCAGGGAGGTGAGGCTGTTGCGATCCAGAGGCCCTTCTAGGCAAGCGTGAACCTTGCTAAGCCGGGCTGTCGCTCCAGCATGGCTGCATGATGGCCCTCGTAGAAATGGGCGGCTTCGGGTCTCCAGGACGATGGGTTTTTTGGTATGGCCGTGTAGGGTCCCTTCTTGCGGAAGGCATTGTGGGGCACGTATGAGAACACAGGAAACGCTCTTCGGAGACCAGGGCTGTCAAGAGTCAAGACTGAGAGGACATTCGTGTCCCTAGTTTTCGTTGATCCATCCGACCGCGATGTCAAGACCAGAGATGTTGGGAGATCCGGATCATCTGGTCGCAGAGTGTGTAGGGTTTAGGGATTTGGGAATTAGATCGAGGGCATTGCGCGTAGGGTATTGATCTGCTGGCTGGAGCCGAGCAGCTGTTGGCATCGGATTTGTCACAGATTCTCAAAATCCAGGGACGACATGCTTGGAGGGAGTCTTTCAGGAGAAAACCCTGAACTTTAAACCCTGACTCGAAACTGACCGACTAGCCCTGGTCTGGGCTGCCGACGTTAGGTTCACAAACCACGCTGGCCGGGAGGTGTAGAGATAGTATGCCAATGCTGCCAGCACCACGAGCCAGAAAATCCTTAGCACATGGACAACTGAGTCAACCGAGTGCTCAAAGCTACAAGATTCAACTTCGACTTCCAAGGTTCTCAAAAGACGAGCTGGTAGGGACGATGGGACTGGGTTTGGGGTTGAAGGGTCACCCCCCCCGAAGCCTTTAAACAAAAAACCCTGAAAGTTTACGAACATAAGGGAACCCTCGAATAGTGGGATTCCCTCCTTACACGGTCCTTGCGGTGGGTTTTGGAGGGAAGGGGGGGTCAGCACACATATACATATGCATATATGTATAACTGCACACACACACACACACCTTGACCTGACACATTTTTAGCCCCCCCCCCCCAACCCCCCTTCGAAATCTAAGCGCCAGGCAGGCGAGTGGAGAGAACGCTCTCCTGGGAATTCAGGATCGCTTTCAGGGAGGAGTTCCCGATTGGGGAATACGGGCAAAGAAGGGACATCCCAAGTCAAGAACAGAGTGGTTAAGGGTTTAGGATATGTGGCTTCATTAAGGGTAGGTAGTGTATAGAAGAAGAATATGGGGGAAATACTGCCCATCTGAAAGTTTCTGCAGCCTAAACGCCCTTGAACATATCGACTGCATGACCCCAACCCTCAATTCCAAGACACGAGGCCGCAAATCGTTGAGGGTTTCGGGTTTCAGGTCGAGGGCTCTGTAGGCTTGGGGGATTCAGGGCGTCGGTGCTTGGGATTCGGCGCTTTCAGGGTTTCCGAGATGGAGATGGAAATGCACAGAGCGGCAAGGGCGCAACCCCCATCCCCCCCTTCGCCCCCCCTGCTTCCCAAAATAAACGAAGAAACGGCCTCAACAAGCTGGGAAGCCAGCCTACAACCATCAAAACAAAAAGAACTGAGAAACAACCCCAAAACCCAAACCCTAAACCCTAAACCCCAAACCCTAAACCCTAAACCCTAAACCATCGTCCACTGGTTGTGAAGGTGCAGCCAGTGGAAGCTTGGGGCAGGCTTCGGAGGGATGCTGGGGTTTTAGAGCTTCAGGGGCTTCAACCGAATGACATGGTATTGTCGTCATGGTTCTCTTACTCTTACTTCTCCAATAACCAAGGGTAAAAAAGGTTAACTTTAATATTCCTACTAAATGAGGTAATGAGGAAACCCAAAAAAGTTTAAAGTTCAACTAAAGGCGAAGCAAGTACTACTTCCTTCCATTGTCATTCTTATGATTGCTGCTTTCACTATCATCGTCATCAGGCTTTTCTATTCCACCCCCCCCCAAACCCCGGGGCTTCTTCTATTTTACCCTAAACCCTAAACCCTAAACCCTAAACCCTAAACTCTAAACCCTAAACCCTAAACTCTTAACCCTAAACCCTAGACCCTAACCCGAAAACCCCAAGGCCTAATCGTAGACCGAGGCTCTGAAGCCTGCTGGTGGCGGTGAGCGCTCTCCTTTTCCAGCTCTTCGCTCAGAGGGATCAACCTCGCCCCAGCATTCTTGGGAGACTTGATTTGCGTTTGGGGTTTGGGGTTTGGGGTTTGGGGTTTGGGGTTTGGGGTTTGGGGTTTGGGGTTTGGGGTTTGGGGTTTGGGGTTTGGGGTTTGGGGTTTGGGGTTTGGGGCTTGGGGCTTAGGGCTTAGGGTTGCGTTGGGGGTTTTGGGTCAGGGTAGTCTTCAAGACTTCTAAGCAAGGCTAGGAATGGCTCCGGCAATGCCGGAAGCCCTAAACCCTAAACCCTAAACCCTAAACCCTAAACCCTAAACCCTAAACCCTAAACCCTAAACCCTAAACCCTAAACCCTAAACCCTAAGGCCCCAAACCCTAAGGCCCCAAAATTTAAACCTAAACCCTAAACCCTAAACCCTAAACCCTAAAGCCCCAAACCCTAAAGCCGCAAGAGCCCCGAAGCAAGTGCCGTCCAAGCTGCCCCGCCACCTCCCTGCGCAGCGCTGACCGTGCGGGCTCGACGGAGGGGGGCCACAGGCGTGGAGGGCCAGTCCTAGGTTAGGGTTTAGGGTTTAGGGTTTAGGGTTTAGGGTTTAGGGTTTAGGGTTTAGGGTTTAGGGTTTAGGGTTTAGGGTTTAGGGTTTAGGGTTTAGGGTTTAGGGTTTAGGGTTTAGGGTTTAGGGTTTAGGGTTCAGCACTCCGGGTCGAGCAGTTTTATGGTAAAGCTTTATTTACGGCTTGGAGAAAACACCCACCCACCCAGAGCATCCCACTACATTGAATTGAGAAAGCCAAAAACGGCCAAATTCTGAAAATAAAGCGGCCAAATTCTGAAGCGGCCAAATTCTGAAAATAAAGCGGCCAAATTCTGAAAATAAAACGGCCAAATTCTGAAAACAAAGCGGCCAAATTCTGAAAATAAAACGGCCAAATTCTGAAAATAAAGCGGCCGAATTCTGAAAATAAAGCGGCCAATTTCTGAAAATAAAGTGGCCAAATTCTGAAAAACAAAGCGGCCAAATTCTGAAATTAAAACGGCAAAATTCTGAAAATAAAGCGGCCAAATTCTGAAAATAAAGCGGCCAAATTCTGAAGCGGCCAAATTCTGAAAATAAAGCGGCCAAATTCTGAAAATAAAGCGGCCAAATTATGAAAATAAAGCGGCCAAATTCTGGAAATAAAACGGCCAAATTCTGAAAATAAAGCGGCCAAATTCTGAAAATACAATTAAGGTTTAAATACATATGGTAGAGAGGGTTTAGGGTTTAAGGGTTAAGGGTTTAGGGTTTAGGGTTTTAGGGATCCAGGGTTAGCGTTGAGGGGTCTTGCTTTTCAGTGGAGCGTTTTGGGGTTCAGGGGTTAGGAGGTGATTCGGCATACACACTTAGGGCTTAGCGAGTCGGCTCTGTTAGGGTTGTTGGGGCATGAAGAATAGAGTGCTCTAACCCTAAACCCTAAACCCTAAACCCTAAACCCTAAACCCTAAACCCTAAACCCTAAACCCTAAACCCTAAACCCTAAACCCTCCTTAGGAGTCTTTGGCTGCAGGGGTTTAGGGGTTGGGGTTTGGGCTTTGCTTTGTGAGAGGCCGACCGACCCCAAAGGGCTCCAAACCCCAAACCCCAAACCCCAAACCCCAAACCCCAAACCCCAAACCCCAAACCCCAAACCCCAAACCCCAAACCCTAAACCCTAAACCCTAAACCCTACTTTCAAACCTTTGCCAGGGCTTAGAGGAGCCTTGGAACCCTTCAAGGTTGGGAAGCTAAGTTGGTGCATGTGCCCTTTTGACGTACCGAATTCCCAAAAGTCCCGACTAGGAAACAGTACGTTGTCCTTCCCAGATCGCGACTCACTCGGCCTCCTTCTCAAAGCCGAGTAGAATTGTTGAGGGTGCCCAAGGATCTCAAGGAGCTCCTAGTAATTCATGATTTTCTGAAATAATATGAATTACAATAATACGAAGAACAGTAATATCAAATTAATAAATTAATCTTATTAAAAGTCGCCCGGGTAAGACAGCCTTTTTCATGAAGAACTGGCGAGTAGTGCTGCGAAGAGGCGCTTCGAGAGGGGTTTTTGGGAGAAGGATGTACGACTGGGCGTGTGCGGGATTCCCTCGCGCTGTTTCGCGTGTGAACGAACAGCTCCAGAACTGAAATCTACTCTCTGCACCCTAAACCTGGGGATGTTCCCCCTTATACTGACAGTCCATAATAGGGATTATAATACAATAATTCTTATTAAGGACTCTTAGTATGAGGGGGGACATCCCAGTCCAAGCCCTGGAATCCTCCCAGCCCCCCCCCCCCCCCCCCCCCCCCCCCCCCCCGCCCTTCTCCGCACTTAGCACCTGGCAGAGCCGGTGGCGTCTGCCCTGACCAAGGAGTACCTGCCCATTCCGATGTATAGTTTTGTCTGCCAAAGCCTGAAGGCTTATATTGCTACATTGGGGTTTCATATATATGTATATGTAAAAAAAATATACATATATACATACGTGTATAATCAATAATATATGTAGAGCTCGCCCCCCCCCCCCCCCCCCCATGGTTCCCCCAACCCTGTGGTCCTCCCAACCTCGGGTCTAGGGCTTCAGGTCTCGGGTGTCGGGTTTCGGTTTCAAAGTTCAGGGTGTAGGGCCCACCCTCCCCCCCCCCCCACCCCCCCCACCCGCTGTGTTGGGGGCAGGGGGTTGGAGGGGGGGATACCATCAAGGATGGCTCTTCGGCCCCCGTGATTAACCATGGGTTCAGGCGCAAACTTCAAGAGGCGTTGAAGGAAGGGGTTGAGGAGGAATCTTTGCCAAGCTTTCTGAGGGGTGCTTCGAAAGACTGAAGCTTCCCCTAAACCCCAATCCCGAAACCGTTCCATTCCGTGAAGCATGCTTCTCCGGGCCTGTTCCGCTTCGGTCCAAAGCTATCCACACCTCACCAGCCTCGCCTCGCGCGAGGGCGTGAACCCTCGACTCGAAGGCCCAAACCCCAAACCCCAGGCCTGAGTAGCCCTTTATCCTTCAAGTGGAAGCTGCCCCGAGTTTCAGGTAGCTGCGCCGTTGTTGAGGGTATATTTGTAGGTTACTCAATGATCCAAGGTTGAGATGTTGGAAGCCCGAGCTACCTAACATGTTGGGTGGGCTAAGTGGAATGGGTCAAAGAGTACTTCACATGGTAACTACTTAAAGAAGCGAGTAACACTGGCAATTGCTTAGGTACGCTCCTCAAAACTGCAAACCCTGAACCCTGAACCCTGAACCCCAAGAGGGGCGGTGCGCGGGGAGATTGGGTGATCTTCAGCCCCTACTCGCAGAATAAGACCCTAAGCCCGAAACCCTAAACCCTAAACCCTAAACCCTCAACCCTAAACCCTAAGCCCTAAGCCCTAAACCCTAAACCCTAAACCCTAAACCCTAAACCCCCAAGAGGTTTCAGCTGAAATGATGGTTCCCTCTTGGGGGTCGGTTTTGATAAAACGGAGCCTTTTAACTAGGCACCCCAAAATGTCTTTAGGCAGGTGCCGAGGTGTCCCGAAACATTGGAAGTAGGGTTTAGGGTTTAGGGTTTCGGGTTTAGGGTTTAGGGTTGAGCATTTCCCAAAGTAGGGGGTACCTCTTCCTGTATATAGGACCCCCTCCAAGGGGCACTCCTCAACTTACGCCTTGGGATGTTCCCCCTTATACTAACAGTTATACTACTCCTATTATAATCCCTATTAAGCACTGCTAGTTTATACTAGCAGTTATACTACCCCTATTATAATCCCCATTAAGCACTGTTAGTTTATACTAACAGTTATACTACTCCTACTATTATCCCTATTAAGCACTGTTAGTGTAAGGGGGAGCATCCCAACTTAAACCCATTTCTGGCTTGCCGCAGCGTGGCCCTGGCCCTCAAAGTGCAGGGGCAGCGCCCAGAGGCGGCTGCCAGTGCCGGGAGCCTGCCATAGTTGGGTTTAGGGTTTAGGGTTTAGGGTTGGGGTCTGGGGTTTGGGGTTTAGGGTATAGGGTCAAAGTGGCTCACACTTGGGGGGCTTCTGAAAATAGGGGCATCTTTCTTTTGAGGTCTATACGAAGGGTCCCTGACCCTTGCCGACCAAAGCCCAAAGCCGCAATGCTCCCCCCGACCCCCCCGGCGCGTGTATGAATGCCCGAGAAGCCCTCAAACCGGATAGAATCCCCTAAGCACCCTATAGCTTCTAACTAGAAGCCGGGCCCAGCAGGAGAGGTAGCGAGGGAATCAGGCAACGTTAAAGCCGGAGCCTCAGGGAATACCCCAGAGCCGAAACCCTCAACCCTACAAAATCTCCCTAAACCCTAAACCCTAAACCCTAAAGCCTAAACCCTAAACCCTATACCCCAAACCCCACAAAATCTCCATGCCCGTGCTGCCGGCTCCACTGCGCGGCCCTCGCCAGCGAGGGCTGCGGTGCTGAGGGTGGAGCCCGACCAGGCCGCAACCAGGCCTTTTGAGGGCGCTTGGTTTGGGATGTTCAGTAGCCCTAAACCCTAAACCCTAACCCCTAAACCCTACTCCCTAATCACTAAACCCAAGAGTGCTTTTGGGTTTACATTTTCGGGCTTACATGGGCCCACAAAGTTTCTGGGTCCACGCTGGGGATCCTTTTCTTCGTCGAAGCCCCAAGAATCCCAAAAAAACCCTAAACCCAAAACCTAAACCTGAACCCTGAACCCTAAACACCTAGGCATGTAAGGTACCCCGATGAAAATCTGATTCTTCCTCAGGTTTGATCTATGCAGGCAAACAGAACGCACATTGTCCGAGGAGAGTGTAGCTATATCCTGCGAAATCAAGCTCAAAGCAACCACTCTCGGAAAGCAACCTCCAAGGCAGGTCTCCGCATCTACCCTCAACTACGGTGGAACTTTGTGTTAAGAAATTTTATGAAGCAAGAAATTAGACTCTCGAATTGAGAAAAATAATTATATTCAGAGTCTGAATCGCAACCCAAACGTAATTACAAATTGAATGGCCTTTTTGCAAGGCTTCCAGCCCTCCAGCCCTCCAGCCCTCCAGCCCTAGCCCTCCAGTCCTCCAGTCCTCCAGCCCTCCAGCCCTCCAGCCCTCCAGCCCTCCAGCCCTCCAGCCCTCCAGCCCTCCAGCCCTCCAGGATTAAGCCCTCCAGCCCTCCAGCCCTCCAGCCCTCCAGCCCTCCAGCCCTCCAGCCCTCCAGCCCTCCAGCCCTCCAGCCCTCCAGCCCTCCAGCCCTCCAGCCCTCCAGCCCTCCAGCCCTCCAGCCCTCCAGCCCTCCAGCCCTCCAGCCCTCCAGCCCTCCAGCCCTCCAGCCCTCCAGCCCTCCAGCCCTCCAGCCGGGGTTTAGGGTTTAGGGTTCATGTTTCAGGGTTCGGGGTTTGACCTGTCAATCTGAATCCTTTCTTGCTCCAAAATCTTTGGGGCTGGAGGGCTGGAGGGCTGGAGGGTTGGAGGGCTTGAGGGCTGGAGGGCTGGAAGGCTGGAGGGCTGGAGCTGGAGGGCGGGCTGGAGGGCGGGCTGGAGGGAGGGCTGGAGGGAGGGCTGGAGGGAGGGCTGGAGGGAGGGCTGGAGGGAGGGCTGGACAAAGGGCTGGATGGAGGGAGGGCTGGAGGGAGGGCTGGAGGGAGGGCTGGAGGGAGGGCTGGAGGGAGGGAGGGCTGGAGGGAGGGCGGGAGGGCTGGAGGGAGGGCTGGAGGGAGGGCTGGAGGGAGGGCTGGAGGGAGGGCTGGAGGGAGGGAGGGCTGGAGGGAGGGCTGGGAGGGCTGGAGGGAGGGCTGGAGGGCTGGAGGGAGGGCTGGAGGGCTGGAGGGAGGGCTGGAGGGCTGGAGGGCTGGAGGGCTGGAGGGCTGGAGGGCTGGAGGGCTGGAGGGCTGGAGGGCTGGAGGGCTGGAGGGCTGGAGGGCTGGAGGGCTGGAGGGCTGGAGGGCTGGAGGGCTGGAGGGCTGGAGGGCTGGAGGGCTGGAGGGTGGAGGGCTGGAGGGCTGGAGGGCTGGAGGGCTGGAGGGCTGGAGGGCTGGAGGGCTGGAGGGCTGGAGGGCTGGAGGGCGGAGAAAGCAAAGGGTTGGTCAGGTTGAATAAGAAATGTTTTCAAGACTCTCGCCTCAAATCTACCTTTCTTAATGCATCTGCCTGGTTAAGAAATGTCCCAGACTCTGGTGGACCTTCGAACCTTTCTTATCATAAGTTTTGACCGTACTTTGAGTAAGGACAGCCCAGATTCGGAAGACTTCTGCCATGCTCGGCGCGATTTGGGGGCTTCAGACAGCAAGGGGAGGGGCGGGTTGCCTACATGTCCTCACTAAGCCCCAACTGGTCCATACCACACATGGAGGTTCATGGTACTTGTTCACCAATTTTTAACTGTACTTCTAACCATACTAGGGCACTTAAGGGGCTATATAAGTGGGTCCAGAAGTACAGCTCTAATTTATAATTGCTTACTATAAGTACCATGAACCTCCCAATGCGGGTGAACACCACGTCAGCCTCCCACGGCCGCACCCTTCGCCGCCGAGGTTGCGGTGGGAGGCAACCCCACCAGACTGGGCAGCGCCGGTTCCTGGTATCTGCTTTCCCGGTTTAGGGTTTAGGGTTTAGGGTTTGGGCTTTGGGGTTTAGGGTTTGGGGTTTAGGGTTTGGGCTTTAGGGTTTAGGGTTTGAGGGGGCTTACCCTGAACCCTCGGTACCCCTAAAAGGTTCCCCTTAATATACTCCGAGTATGGCCCTTGAGATACCCTTAGGGATCCTTAAAAAGGGACCCCTAAAACCCAAGGCACAAGTTGCGGTTTCCTAAGAAAACACCTGCTGACATCCTCTTACTTGGGCCTTTCTCACGTCTCACCCTCTCGTTTAGGGTTTAGGAATTAGGCTTTAGGGTTTAGGCTTTAGGGTTCTGGGTTGAGGCTTCTGGGTTCTAAGGTTTAGGGTTCTGGATTCTAGGGTTTAGGGTTTTCAGGGTTCAGGGTTCAGAGGGCTTAGAGGCGCCATTCACCAAACGACCCCCCGCAGTGGCCCCAGATCTGTCTGACACCACAGGGATCTGATCCCTGGAGTGCCCTCAGATCAGCCTTGGCGCGCATCAAAACCAGTGCCCCCACCCAACAAGTTGCCGAAAAGCAGGGGGTGAGGAGGCTTGTGAAGCTTCCCCTGAAGGGTTTCGTGCTTAGGGTGTTTAGGGCTTGGGATGACCGAGACCACGAAGACAATGACGAGAACCACCACCACCACCACCACCACCACCACCACCACCACCACCACCACCACCACCACCACCACCACCACCACCACCATCATCAATATTCGGATGTGATTTGACGTAACTTGGGCGGCGGAGAGCGTGACTAGGTCTGCAGGGGGAGGACATGATTCCTACGCCCCTGCGGTCTCAAGGCCTAAGAGCCCCCCCCAACACACTGTCGGGCCAAAGGAGCCCCGTCGCCCGTGGGTGTCGTGATGCTCAGGACGAGGTCTGCGCCAGATCTGGGCACAGAGTCAATCTCGCATTCATGGGGCTTAGGCCCGTTACAGGTGAAGGTTGTGGAACAAGTGAGGAGCAATCCATGAGCATTTACAAAACCATAACCCTAAATACTATAATATTTGCTTAAGAAACCGCAACAAACAAAAGAAAATAACCCTAGACTCCCTCATAAGGAGGAATGTTCTTTGGGAGGTTCTCAAGCAAATAGTCAGTAGAGCTTAGTCAGTAGTAAAGTCCGAACCACAAAAGCAACGCTCCAGGGAACACCACAGAGCCACGCTAGGGAATTCGGGCATGACTTTGACAGCAGCTTGCTGGATCAAGCTCCCAAGCCTTCAGGTAATCTTAGTCTTTGGGGTTCAAAGGTTTAGAGTAGGGAAGAAGCGAACAATTCAGAGCAAGCCGTCCCCAAATCCGCTCCCACCCCTCGACTGCATGAATATTGTTCGGGGTGCGCCAGCGGGGCGGCCAGGAAAGGCCCCACAACCTCAGTCGGGGCGGGTAACCTGGGCAGCTTTGCACAGAACACCCATCAAACCCAAAACTGCAGATTACGGGTATCTACTAAGTTGAGGGATTCGATAAGCTTCGAAACTTACCAGCATGAACCATCTGACGAAAAGGAGATGCATGCCCGCATGCCCAATGGCCAACGGCAAGAAGAAGGAAACCTACTCCCGCTGCTGCTGCTGCTGCCACTACTACTACTACTGCTACTACTACTACTGCTACTACTACTACTACTACTACTACTACTACTACTACTACTACTACTACGACTACTGCTACTCCTACTGCTACTGCTACTCCTACTACTACTACTACTACTACTACTACTACTACTACTACTGCTACTGCTGCTGCTACTGCTACTGCTACTGCTACTGCTACTACTACTACTCCTACTACTACTCCTACTACTACTACTACTACTACTACTACTACTACTACTACTACTACTACTACTACTACTACTACTACTACTACTACTACTACTACTACTACTACTACTACTACTACTACTACTACTACTACTACTACTACTACTACTACTACTACTACTACTACTACTACTACTACTACTACTACTGCTCCTGCTCCTGCTCCTGCTCCTACTCCTACTCCTACTACTACTACTACTACTACTACTACTACTACTACTACTACCACTACTTCTACATCTACTTCAAATAACAAAAACAACAACAACAATCATCATATGAATCCGCAGCAAGAAGCCCTTCAGAAGCTTGAACCAGAAACCTGCCGAAACAAGAGCAGCTCCTCGCCTCACTCTCCTAGACCCGAACCTAGATCGCCCAAACTACCCAAGTTCATGGACCACAAATCATCCCACAAAACAGGGTAGGTACGCTGGGGGTCTCGAAGCTCCATTAAATCCAAACCCAAAAGCCTAAACATCCCTAAAAGCCCAGCAGGAGCCCTGTTTTTTCTGGGAGCCCGCGCAGGTTTCGGGCTCAGCAGGGAGACACGCCGGAGGCGAAGACCGAGGGGCACGCAGCGCCCTGGGCGCTCGTGTTTGTGGGAAGGCGGATTGACTTCGGCTCAAAAACAAGCCTGGAGCCCTTTAAACCCTCTGTCAGATATTCCTGAATATGATAAGGGAGAATATAAAATGTCCCAAAGGCCTTACCTGGCTAGGGTTTAGCGAGCTGCACGGCCGCTAGTCTACCGGATCTAAGCCTGAACAGGGATGAGACGGTGAGATCAGGAATCCTCCTTACCTTTTCAGACGGAACCTAAAAATTCCAAAACCCAAAACTAACCTTAGCGGGTTCAAGGGATTTTCGGATAGAGGAGAGCTGGATTTCCGGTAGTATCTTCACATTCAGCAAGGACTCTCAAGCCTCTTCTAAGTTCAGGGTTCAGTGTGAACTCGTTCTTCCTTCGTGGGGCTTGTAAGGGAAGCCAGAAACCCCAACAAAAGCAAGTTTTGTAGTTAAAACCCAAAGGTGTCTGGGCAACATTCTGGGATCCGATGCTGCTTCCACCCTACAGTTCACCCGCCCCCCAACCCGAAAGAAGGCCCAAACAAGGCAGATGGTCGGGTGAATAGTTTTTTTCCCGGGGAGAGGGGGGGGACCCTAAACCCTAAACTTTAAACCCTAAACCCTAAACCCTAAATCTTAAACCCTAAACGGGTGAGGGCAAACACCGATTCCCTTACCAGCTCCCGTGGTGGCCCAGCCGCGGGTTCGTGCGAAGGCCTGGCGGGCACGGGGCTGTGAGAAGTTTCCCGGGCCCAAGGCCCTGGAAGCCCGTTGGGTTTCGGGTCTAGGAAAGTAGATCTGGGGTTCTACTTCCTTTCTATCCTCCCAGGGTTTCCTGGTTTGAGTTTCAGCTTTCATGGGTAAAGGGAACGTAAGCCCTAAACCCGAAACCCTAAACCCTAAACCCTAAACCCTAAACCCTAAACCAGAATAGCTGAGGGACTGGGGAGCTGAGGGTTTTGTGGAGGATGCTGGTGGCTTTACACCTCTAGGGTTTAGGGTTTAGGGTTTAGGGTTTAGGGTAGCTTGAGCACTTCGCTTCTTCAGGATCCTTGGAAAGAATTCCCTGAGGGGGAAAGACTGGCGCGATTCGAAGTAACGGGGCACCCGCTTGGACACCCACCCCGTGCCTTGTTGCCGATTGCATCGTCGTGACCTCGTAGGGATAGAACCCCTTGCAGGGTAGATGTACATACATATAACTATATGGGCGGATATAAGCTAAACTTTAAACCCTAAACCCTAAATGCTAAACCCTAAATCCTAAACCCTAAACCCTCCCCTCAGTCCATACGAAAGAGCCAGTAGGTTTAGGTCGGGGGCCCGGCTTCTTGGAGGCAAGACCCTGTGCTCGACGCCTCTAAGCCTCTTACTTTAAAACCCACAACCCTCTTACCCTAAGCCCAGATGAGCCCAAAAAACCCTTCAGGGTTTAGGGTTTAGGGTTTTTGCCCTAAACCCTAAACTTTCCTAAGCCCCTACAAAACAACAAAGAACACTCTCGTGGAGCCCACAGATTCAAAGGTGCTTGTGCTCGAGCCATCCTCCCTGGTTGATTCCATCTTTCCTAAAGGTCTTGTATGGGGCTGGGGTATCTAGGTGACTCTGGGGAGACCCTCGACCCTGAAAGCCCACACAAACTCCGAAGCTCCCAAAACCCTCTCCTGCATCCACAAACCCTAAGTAGAAGAAAACAGGTCTGCCACCCGCCAGAAGTCATTCCCCCCCCCCCCCCCCGGCTCGACCCCAGACCCCACCTGAAAAGTTAAGTCACAAGTCACCTCCCCGAGAAACCAGAAAGGTTTAAGGGGTTTGTGAACTGAGTGTTCTGGGGTTATACAAGCTCACTTCTCCAATATCCCAAGCTGCGAAGCTTACCCCGTCCTAGCCCAGTAAGGCCCCTGCGGATGCGAACAGCATGCTGACCTTTCAGTCAGAGGCATAATATCCCTCAACCTTTCTAGGATGTTGGTTCAAGGCTTAGGGAGCTGGCAGGAAGTTGATGATAGGCATGTAGGGTTTAGGATTGACGAGGCTTTGCCTTGTCCGGATGTTGCTCCAGAGCAGGGGAGCCAAGATTGCACGACTCGAGGTTTGCGACAGCTGATCTCGGAGATCGCGTAAGAGGGACTTTGTTCTCATGCACGAAAGTTGCATGGTGGCGCTGGGACTTGAGGTTCTAGAAGATACCCTCCTACTGCGCCCCATGTTCACCGGCCATGTTTAGAAACATCCCGAAGCCCTCAACTTAAAAGGCGCAACACGTCTGAAACACCACAGGGCCTCGGCCTCGAATCCTGCAGCTCGTTTGGTAAACCCCGCCCCCCACCCAACCCTCCCTCCTCTTTTGTTTTTACCCCCCCCCCCCCCCACAAAAACACAGGGCGTCAGCTCTCGCGCCCGCCTGCGGCTAAGCGGAGCTGCAGTACAGCCTGGGCCAGGGCAGCGTCGGTTCGCTGAGGTCTGCTGCAAGCACTTGGGGTGCTTAAAGCGCAAGTGAAGTGGTAGAATCACTACCCCACCTCGGCGATGGATCCCCAAACTGTGGTTCCAAAAACACGACATTCCTTGTTCAGTTAAAATGGGGTTTACGATTCGTATAAAAGATGTAAAGTGGCTTTTGTCCACAAGGACCCTGTATTCATCTGGTCAAAAAAAGGGCCCCCCCATGCGCCGTGACAGCCTCGCCTGGGCGTTCCGTGCGGCGCTGGCGACTCCGTGGGCGGCAATAGCTGGGCCAGCAGCCTGCGAAGTTTCGCGCCCCCCGCCCCTCCCCTTCCCCCCCCGCTCTTAAGCTCTTAAGCTCTTAGGCTCTTAAGCTCTTAAGCTCTTGACCTCTTAAGCCCTATACAGCCCGTTTAGGGGTTGTAGGGTTAAAGGGTGTAGGGTTGTAGGGTTTAGGGTTTCTGGGCCCTAGTCCTTATGGACCCTAAACCCACTTGGGTCGTCTCTAAAGAGGACTTCCAGATCGAGGAGGGCCTCGATCCACCCCCTTCCCCCCTCCCCCCCCTTGAGTCCCCGCTCGCTAGGGCTTCTGTGGCTTCGACGGCTCGAGCAAAGGCCAAACAAGGCTGGCCGCTGTTGAGCTAGCGTGGTCTGCGGAGGATAGTTGCGCCAGAAAGTCTGATTCCTAAACCTGTTTGAGGATCCACTTTCTAGATCCCCCCCCCCCCCCCCCCCCCCCCCCCCCCCCCCCCCCCCCCCCCCCCCCCCCCCCCCCCCCCCCCCCCCCCCCCCCCCCCTCCCCTAACCGACAAAATGAGGGTGTCGGAGCCAGCGATGGCCTCGACTGGACCTCCCGATGCCCCAGCGCTGACTTCAAGCCTCAGCCGCAGTGTTTTCAGCTCTTAATCCCAACTAACGGCTGCACCCTAAACCCTAAACCCTAAACCCCAAACCCCAAACCCCAAACCCCAAACCCTAAACCCTAAACCGCTGCACCCTAAACCGCTGCACCCCAAACTCCAACCTGAAGACGCTCCACTAAGCTGACCAGTGCGCCCAGTATCCGCGTGACCAGAAGTTTGTCTCACGGTTTAGGATTGGCTGTGGTGTTTCGGTTGGGAGTGTCTCCCTGAAAGCCCCTGAGCCCTCAACTATTCTTGTGCCGTGTGCTAAAGTCGGCTGACTACCCCCAGAGTCACCTATATGCCCTTAGCAAAAGGCGAACAAACCCAGTTGACAAGGCCATCTTCTCCTTCTAGAGGCATATGATTATACATATGAATATATACAGTTCCATATACACATACATATACATATATACATATATACACATAGTCCCTAAACTTCAAGCTCGAAATCGGCTACTACGCTAGGCACGCAGAACCCCGAGACGTGAAAGGCCAGCCAGCGGCCAAAGATGGATGTTGGAGAGCAGGAAGTTGAACTGAACCTTCAGCCGCACTTAGGGTTTCGGGTTTAGGGTTTAGGGTTTCGGGTTTAGGGTTTCGGGTTGAATCGAACTACGCTGTTTAGGGCTTGGAGGGTTTAGGGCTCTCTCTGTCGCATTGGCTTCGGGGGCCCAGAGCAGCAAGCGGGCCCGAGGGCCGACGGTAACACTCCAGGCCTGATTCAGAAGCCGCACGGCCCTAAACCCCGAACAAAACCCTGGGGTTTAGGGTTTAGGGTTTAGGGTTTAGGGTTCAGGGTCTAGGGTTTAGGGCAATAGGCCCCTCTACGCCTCTACGCTGCCACAACCAAAAGCCCCCCTAAGCTCCTAACACAACCCAGAAAGCCCCTCTAAGCCTCTAAGCCCCCCCCCAAACCCAACCCAAAAGGAAACCCTAAACCCTAAACCCAAAACCCTAAACCCTGACCCCTAAACCCTAAACCCTAAAGGCCCCCTACATGGTGCCGCCTCGACCTCCACCAGTGCCGACTCGGCCAAGCTCAGAGGTAGCGAGGCGCTGGTCCCCCCGGGCTGCCCTGGGCTCCAAGGGTTTAGGGTTTAGGATTTAGGGCTTAGGGTTTAGGATTTAGGGTTTAGGGTTTAGGGTTTATGCGATTGATCATCGCAGACCAGGGTTTAGGGTTTAGAGTTAAGGGTTTAGGGTTTAGGCCTTCAAGATCGTGTGGTGTGAGGTGGTTTAGGACTGCGCCAGAAAAGCCTGGTGCCACTTCTTCGGAGTCGGGAAGAGGGCTTCAGGTTCAGGGTGGAGTTCGAATATTGGGGCACATTTAATTAAAAAGCCCAAAACATAATATCTTTAAAAGCCCAAAACATAATATTTTAAGGGGCCAGTAATATAATACTTTGGGGCCATTACAAAATAGTGGCTAATTTAGTATTGAGTGTTTTCACGGTCCAAGTGCTTCCTTGAGTTGAGGGTTTCCGGGGGGTCTACGAGCCCAGGGTTTGAGAGGAGTGTCGCTTAGGGCCATGGGCTTGTTAGGGTTTAGGGTTTAGGGTTTAGGGTTTAGGGTTTAGGGTTTAGGGTTTAGGGTTTAGGGTTTAGGGTTGATACGTCAAGTTGGGAAACCCTAAACCCTAAAGCCTAAACCGTACAGACCCTCTAGACCCTCTAGACCCTAAACCTGTAAAGCCTGAATACTACACCCCATAGACCCTATAAGCCCTAAACCCTACACCTAAACCCTACAAACCCCACAGACCCGAACCCCCCCTAAACCCTAAACCCTAAACCCTAAACCCTAAACCCTAAACCCTAAACGCTAAACCCTACAGACCCCCAAGGTGCCCTAAGACTCAGGGTTCCCTGTAACCATGCTGGGAGGTTCATGGTACTTAGTAACCAATTCTAGCTGCACTTATAACTGTACCTATCACTGCACTGATAAACACATTAGGGCACTTGAAAAGGGCCTGAAAGTGGGTTATAGCCCTAAACCCTAAACCCTAAACCCCAAACCCCAAACCCTAAACCCTATGATTGGTTAACAAGTACCTTGAACCCTCCAAGTGGGCCTGTCTGCACGCGGCCATCCGCCGCAGCCACAGCGCTGGTCCCGAAGGAGGACACGGCCTTGGCCGCGAGGTCCTCCAGGGAGCCTTGGTGTGGGGTTTAGGGTTTAGGGTTTAGGGTTTAGGGTTTAGGGTTTAGGGTTTAGGGTTTAGGGTTTAGGGTTTAGGGTTTAGGCGGTTTAGGCGGTTTAGGGTTTAGGGTTAGGGAGCCTCGCGCGCTGCTTCAGGCCCTTGAAGACCCCACGAAACAAGCCGAGCTCCCAGTCGAAGACTTCACCTCTCTCTTTCCACGTTGGTTTAGATTTTTGGGTTTTGGGTAGCCTAAACCTTAAACCCTAAACCCTAAATAGATTCAATACCATCATGGGGGGACCATGCTTTGCCGAGGAGCTCGACTCTGGCCCACAGTCGCTCATGGCGGTGGTATCCCCGCTCGGCATCCTCGCAGGTCTCTTTGCGTGTGTCAGGGTTCAGGCTTCAGGGTTCAGGGTTTAGGGTTTTAGGGTTTAGGGCAATCCTCACCCCTAAACCTGGAAACTCCGTTGGGGCGTAGTTGACACCACAGCGGTCACTGGCTTCTGTCCACGCTTCTGGGCAAGACGGTTAAGGGTTAAGGGTTTAGGGTTTAGGGTTTAGGGTGTACGGTTTAGGGCAATCCTCACCCCAAAACCTGGAAATTCCGTTGGGGCGTAGTTGACACCACAGCGGTCATGAGTAGCTTCTGTCCACACTTCTGGGCAAGAGTTGGCTACAGTTCTTCCTGCCATGTATCTCCGGGTCGTGAAGGCTTTTTGTCCCAAGGTCTGCCGGATTGCCTTTAGGGTTGCTGTTCAGGATTCTCAACTAAGCCGAGAAGAAAAGGGGCATCGCCACAATCCTTCGGTATATCTACTATCAGAGGGCATATGGGAGTTTTCCCAAAATTAAGGTACCATTGCAGCTACGAAATTTGAAACAGCACGAACAAAAATGCTCAGTACCCCCCCCCCCCCCCCCCCCCCCCCCCCCCCGAAAAAAAAAAAAATAAAAATAATAATAATGTGATAAAAAGATAAATCATAATTGAAAGAATAAAACCACAAAACTCTCAAGCCAGGTTGGCCCCCCACTAAAGACCTCTGAACAAGACTCCTAGACCAGGATCCCCTCAACCCACGTAAGGAAAATAGAACCATATCCCAAGGCCTACCAGCAAGCCTCAATCGTAAACCTTGTGAAGACCAATCCCCTGAAGCTGGGTTCGGATTAACCGAAACCCTAAACGCTAAACCCTCAACCCTAAACCCTTGAAGCTTACAGGGCTTCCTGAAATAGCCAAGGATCACTTGCAACATCCAGTCAAAGGATGCGCACCCTGCAGCAATGCGCAAAGGCTGCTGATTGACCCCGAAGCAACTTCACATTTTGGGGGCGGAAAGCTTCTACACGAGGTACTTGCAAGGGGCCTGAAGAGAAACCATGCCAGATGGAGGCCACCCGCACGAAACCAGAAAACTGAGCGCGTTTGGGTTTGAGGGTGTAGGCTTCAGAAACCCCTTAAGCTCTGAAACCCCCAAACCCCCCAACAAAAACAAGACTCCCCAAACCCCGACAAAACCCTGAAGCCCTGACCCATTTAGAGCTCTCAATCCACTTCTGCAGCTGTATGGCATGAAGGTCCTCATCCTGCACAGTGAGCTTGCAGTAGCATGTGTGAACAGTGAGCTAACCCGCAACACCCCAGATTGCCGTAACTTGATTCGCTGAATTTCTGAAAAGAAAACCTACAAGCACGAAGGCATGTGCCGCGTTTGTGCAAGGAGGAGCTTTGAGACCGTTTCTAGCAGTTCAACGGCTGGGCGCGGAGCTTGTCAAGGGTTCCGGGGTGGAACCCCAAAATGGCCCTACAATCCCCTTAAACCGCCTTAAACCCTAAAAATCCCTAAGCCCCTCTGAAGACACATGTTCTTAGCCAGAACCTGCCCAGCTCCATGCTGGATAGGGGGGCCTGCGCCGGCAGCAATGCGATGCTCCCTGTGGAAGGAGAGCCACCTCATGAGGCTTCAGAGGTCTGAGGCCAAGCTTTTCTTATTGCTTTATTACTTTTCGACAAGGGGTTAGGCTGAGCATCGGTTGTACTTAGTGTGTTTTGGTTTATATCAGAGGTCCATTTTTTCTGCCTTTCGGCCCAAAAAACCACCCAACACAGCACACCTGCCCGAGGCTCCGGCAAGCTTCCGCCACCCTGCACGCGCACGGCCGCATGCTCTTATGCTCTTGGTGTTTTGGGGGCGGATGTAGGGTTCCCCCCCCCCAGCCCCCCCCAAAGGCTCCGAAGGATGCTGCGGAAGTGTTGAGGATCGGCACATGAGCAGTTGAGGGTCGCGTTTAGGGCGTGGGGGGGGGGGGGGGCCCTTTGAGTGTGTAGCTTTGATCTGGGCGAAGGCGGTACCAAGAAAGTGTTCACCGGTAGCCATGTGTGCGACGTATGGTAAGTCCTATGCCTCTATGGTACTTCCAAGACCAACAAACTCCGTCAGCCCCGGGCAAGGTACCCCAAACCCTTCAACCCCAAACCCTAAACCCTAAACTGTAAATTCTCAGGGCTTGGGGGTTCTACGCTGCTGATGCGGCGCCTTGGCGCGTTGAGCGCCCAACTGTCGTCTGCACTATCAGGGACGACCATTAAGTCAGGTCACAGGGTTTAGGGTTTGGGGTTTACTACCCCCTTGAGCCCTAAGGATTTAGGTTTAGGGTTTAGGGTACCCTGTAATATATATTTTTTTCATAAATTTCAATAAATAAACAAATAAATAAATATATATATATATATATGTGTGTGTGTAACACACATATATTCATTTTTATTGAATACCTTCAGTGCTGTCCTCCAAGGAGTAACTCGCTGCACGGCCACCGGCAGCACCCAGTATGTGCGTGTCCGCCTGGCCAGCACTGGCCACCCCAGGCCCTAGACCCTAGACCCTAGACCCTAGACCCTAGACCCTAGACCCTAGACCCTAGACCCTGCTAAACCCTAAACCCTAAACCCTAAACCCTAAACCCTAAACCCTAAACCCTAAACCCTAAACCCTAAACCCTAAACCCTCTGGCCAGAAGCTTTCAGGGTTTCGGAGCTTTAGCTGCCTCGCTGGGCGGGGGTGGCGGAGGGGAGGTTTGGGGGGTTCAGCGCACAAACCAGGGGGGGAATACCATGGAGAGGGCGCGAGGATTCAAGCGTCGAGCAGTGTAAGGCACACACCAAGAGAAGGGCCATGGCCTGTTGCGCTCAAACTAAACAGTGTAAACAGCTTCGGTTCGTCGGGGTCTCCATTCCCACATTCTTGTCCCCTCAGCCCTCAACACCCTGAACCCTAACTTTTTCAGAGTTGACAAGTCGCGTTGAACGATCAGTTTCCAACATAAGACGAGCCGGGCGTGCTGGGATGATGGGCTGGTGGCCGCTGTCCTCCAACACCACCTGAACAAGGGCACGCTTGCACCTTTCAATCAGCTACAGTTTCAAATACTACATTCTTATGAACACGAGACTCTCCGTGGAAGTGGGCTATTTAATTGACGTGTTCTCACGACTCTAGAGATTCCACGATTCTCTTTGAGGGCTCCGGGGGCGTGAAGGAGCTGAGGGGTTTAGGGATTTCAGGGTTTCGGCCGTTGGGGTCTAGGGGCTGTGGGGAAAACCCACGCGCCAATCCCTGTACACTAAATCCGACGCTCTGAATACGCCCAGGTCCGAGGTGTCCAAAGCCCTGACACGTTCAAGCTCCCCAGCTCATCCCCCTCTCGCTTCCAAAAAAGCTCCAGCAATTCAAATAGATACTAGCTAGTAGCACAAGGAAAAAAGATGAAAGTGCAGACCGGGATCTGCAACCCAGCCAAACCTTGCGAGTAGACCCGAAGATGGTCCCTGGATGAGCAACCCGGCCTCAACTTCCTCAGACTCTGGAGTCGAAGAACCGGACGCAAAACCCTGAACACCTCGTGTAGGGTTTAGGGTCTTCTTGTCGTCAACGTCCGGCTGCAAAAGGCGTTGCTGTTTCGGAGCAACTTACGTGTTGCACTTTTGCTACACGGTGTCGCAGCGTGCGCCATGACGTGTCGGGTGTCGGTGTCTTTTCCGACTGGATCCAAGCACTTGCGCACGGTTCCACCCAGCTGTTGCGAATGCATCCCTCGACCCCCTTGCCGCGCTTAAAGCATGAGAATTGTCGCCTGAAGGAACAGAACCTCACACCAGACCCTCCATCCCCAAAACCCTGCAAGTGCCAAACCCTCAACTCGCGGTCTGGCTCTTAGCCTGAACCGCAAACCCTGCTCCCGAGACCTTGGGTTTAGGGTTTAGGGTTTAGGGTTTAGGGTTTAGGGTTTAGGGTTTAGGGTTTAGGGTTCAGGGCCGAGGGTATTAGGGTCCTAAACGGAAACCCTCAGGGGTTGATACGCTCTAAACCAACAAACGGAGCTTGGCACCTCCACGGACTCTGCATCTGCCGAAGCCACAGCGACCCTCCGTGCCAGGACTCTCTATCCATGTGTTGCACGTAAGTTCATATGTGCATGCACACATACCTGTATATATGTATTTCTATATATGTATAAATAAATAAATAAATATATATATATATACATACATATACATGTATGTGTATAAATATACGTATGTGTATGTACGTCTGTAGATGTATATGTACGTGTGTGTATCTATATATGTATAGATAAAAGTTAGTGAATGGTACCCTTCGGGGGAAAGCGACAGCCAAATGCGGGCAGCATATACGCTCAAGTTACTTGTTGGTACCTACAAGGGGAAGGTCTCCATAAAACATTCAAAGCCCACTTGAACCCTAAAGCCCACCTGAACCTAAATAGGCTTTATAGGCTAGGGGTTCTGGGATGGAATGGCCAAAGGTCAAGCGTTGAGACTCCCGACTCTCCTGTACCGCACCGTCTATGCCACCTGATAGAGGGGTCGAAATAGTTACGAAAAATATTCCATTTCCGCCCCATTGCAATTTTACTATATCAACCCCCAAAACCCGAATACCCTAGGCCCTAAACCCGAAACCCACACCCTAATTATTAAGACCCGTTTTAAATTTTGTAGAAACCCCCAAAACCCCAATACCCTAGGCCCTAAACCCTAAACCCTAAACCCTAAACCCTAAACCCTAAACCCTAAACCCTAAACCCTAAACCCTAAACCCTAAACCCCACACCTAGACCCCTTTTTGTAGAACATCTCTGCGGCGCCTTACCAGCGACCAGGCCGGCACCCGGAGAAAGACCTTCTTCCGGCCATCGTGGATGTCTGTCCTGGGGGCCGGGCCGTGAGCCTTATATGGGTTGCGTAGTTAAGGTTTCCTTTTGCTCGGAACACCGTCTACGTTCCTCAGCTGCAAGCCAGGGGAGGCATTCTTCTACAGCTTCGAGCGCCGTTGAGGCTTCCCGCAGCTTCCCCAATCCCAACGATCGATATCCCAGACAGGTACCCTGAACCCTAGACCTCCCAAATCCTAAAGTTATACTCCCCTTAGAACCTCAATAAAAAACATGTTTTTAATTGCCTCTTGGGTTTATATAAACAAAAACAAAAAATAATTCCCAAGGGGGATATAGAAGGTCCCGGTGGCTTTCAGGGGCCTTGGTGGTGGCCATCGGCTGGAATGTTGCCCAAACTCTTGAGGGAAGCATGGGCCACAAGGTACTGAAGTCAGACGGAGAAAATGTCGCCGTTTCGTACTCGGAAAGCAACTACAGTAGGCTAGGATGGCCCTGAAAACCCTCTGAATACGATTTTTCCTAGCCGCAAAAAAGGAAGATATGAAAGCACTTGAAGTCGCGAGACTCCGCCTCCAGATTTGCAAGGTTCTTGGTAACAAGGCAGGAGCAGAGGCGAACCCGAGTTTCGGGTTTAGGGTGTAGGATCCAGAACGTTTGAGGCGTACAGGGCTTATGTCAAGGGCCAAGTTCCTCCCCTCCCTCCCCCCAACCACCACCACCGCCACCACAAAAACACTCTTTACCTCCCTAAACCCTGAACCCTGAACCCTAACCCCCCCAACCCCCAAACAATACTTTAAGGTAGCCTTGATTGGGGGCAGCTTTGGAGCTCAAGAGCCGAAGCCTCCCCCCCCCCCCCCGGGGAGGGTTTCTGGCAGCCAAGCCGCAGCATCACACGCTGCCTTGTGCGAACTGGGGGGGTTAGGGTTTAGGGTTTAGGGTTTGGGCGTTAGGGTTTAGGGTTTGGGGTTCGGGGTTTGGGGTGTGGGGTTTGGGGAGAGGCACGGCCAGTGATGAATTGGCCCTCACATTCCTGTGTCCACACGGCTTGCGAGCCACGCCTGGAGGGCAAGGCCCATCCTTGCTCAAAGCCCTGAAACTAAGCAGCTGTTCCCACCTGATTCAGCACCGCCTGTATATCAGGCCATGTTGACGCAGCACCCTGCAATCCAACCAAGAGACACGTGCATCCCGAGTAGATCTCAACTCCCAACTGCCGGGCGTCGCCAAAACGCTGGACGGCCTTAAACTTCAAACTGCTGTGCCGCCGCTGCGGCAGTCGTCGGGAATGTTGCATTCCCCATACGTGCCGGGGCAACGGTGACCGGCAACGCATGTCTCGTTGCCATCCTTCCATCTGGTGCCATGCAGCTTCCTATACGGTGCGGCGACATTTGACATGACCGCTGCAGTTCGTCCGCTATCTGATTGCGGAAGTTTCTGGCATTCCGCCCTGCATCGTCAGGCGATTCAGCAATGTCAAGTCAATCATCGCACGGATTTTCAAGGATGTATTCCCTAAAATCCCCCTCAGAGGTTCCCGCAATACACTCCCAATGTGGCCCTTGTATTCCCGTTTAGGATCTGTCAAGAGGGTTCCCAAACCCAAGGGTACAATATTAGGGGCCCAAGGTAGAGTCTTATGATTCTAGAGGTGCGAAGCACAGAGGAGCAGCAGCCGATAGCTTACAAGTTCATTGCTGTCCTTTCACACCCTAAACCCTAAACCCTAACCCCTAAACCCTAAACCCTAAACCGTGGAGCCGCGAGGCCCTAAAGCATCAACACACTTTGAGCATTCAGCCCTTAAGCCTTCAACCCCACAAGTTCCGAGCCTAAAGAGGCACTTGCTTTACGAAGCTTTCTATTTCGAGTATCCCCATACAGGACTCCAAAAGAACAAGGATATGAACCCTACCTCTCACAAGCCGCAAACCCAAAACCTTGAGCACTAAGCACTCAACCCTAAACCCCAAACCCTGAAACACTAAACACCAAACCCTAGACCCTAAAACTCCCAAGCCGTTAAAAACCTAAACCTGAAAGCCTGAAAGCCTGAAAGCCTGAAACTCTGAAACCCGGAAATCCTGAAAGCCTGAAAACCAGACCCCAAACCCTGAAACCCTGAAACCCTCAACCCATACTGAAACCCGAAACCCCCAACCCAAACCCCAAACCCTCCAAATCCTGAAACCCGCAACCCTAAATCTCAAAAAGCCAAAATCCCAAACCCCCCAAAAAACCCTTAACAGCCCTGAAGAACCAACCCCCCGCCCCCCCCCCCCCCCCCAAAAAAAAAAAACAACCTTAAAAACAAACCCTACGCAACCCTAAAAAGAAAACCCTAACAAAAGCCTTAAACGAAAAAAACCGTAGAAAACACCTAAACAGCCCTTTCAAAAAACACCCTTAAAGAACCCTAAACAAGCCCAAGCCCGCCTGATGAGGAGGCGCCCGCTGCCGTCGATGGGCCCGCCCAGGCCCAGGGAGCCGCCAGTGGTGGAAATCACGTCCTGGGATTGAGGGCTTCTAGGGGGTTGATGGGGGTTTGTTCAGGGTTTGTAGGAATTTATAGGGGTTTTTTGAGGGGGTTTTATGGGGGTTGACTAAGGGCTTATAGGAATTTATATGGGTTTTATTAAGGGGTTATAGGGGTTTGTAGGGGTTTGTTAAGGGTTTTTAGGGTTTCGAGGGGCTTATGGGGTTTAGAAGGGTTGATAAGGGTTGATAAGAGCTTATAGGGGTTTATCGGGATTGAGGGTTTAGGGCTGAGGGTTTTTTGGCTCGGGGGAGTGGGGTTTGGGTTTTTGGTTTTAGGGTCTAGTGGTGTAGTGTTTGGGTTTAGTGGCTTCGATTTGCCGGTTCGGGGGGGTGGGTACGCATGCGGTTTGGGTCGTTTGGGGTCTGGGTTGTTTGGGAAGCAAGGTCCAGGGTCGGGGTTAAGGGGTTCTATGGTTTAGGACTTTGGGGGTCAATCGTTCTGGATGTTGTATATTAGGATTCGAGGGTTAAGGGCTTCAGGATTCTGTTTAGGGCTTCTTAGTTCTTTGCTTTTTTGGGAAGGAAGAAGAGGTTTGGGCAGAACGTCTGGGATGCCGAATCCCCCAAATACCCCAATCCCTGATCCCAAACCCTGTATATGTAAAGTGTATACAAATATGTATGTATATGTATATACACATATATATACATATATATATATATAATACATACAATTTTCAATCAAAAAGCCCGCCCGACCCCACCCATAACCCTAAGCCTCAAACCCACCCCTTAACAGCCCACCCCCAGCCCGCCCCCCCCCCCCCCCCCCAAAAAAAAAAAAAAAAAATCCCGAGTCCCAGCCGCGAGAGGTAGGGGGAGAGCGCCGAGGCCGTCGCAGCGCGCGCCGAGGCCCAGGCCGGGTCCCAGGAAGGCGGGCAGGGTGGCCTCCAGGTGACGGGTGTGGGGTTTAAGGTTTTGGGGTTTACGAGTTTGGGGTTTAGGGATGAGGGTTTGGGGTCTGGGGTTTGGGTTTAGGGTTTGGGGTTTGGGGTTTAGGGTTTGGGGTTTAGGGTTTAGGGTTTGGGGTTTAGGTGGGTTCAGGCTTGGGGAGACAGCACCGAGGTCCGCGCTGCCGCCGAGTGCATGGCCACCTCGCTCAGGGCAGTGGATTCAGGCACATGGCAAACTCCAAGCAGTAGTGTGTTAGGGTTTAAGGTTTAGGGTTTCGGCTTTAGGGTTTGGGGGTACTGTATTTTCACAGGTTCTACTTGATGATGCTGTAATCACCTAAAATACACTGTATCATGATGCGTTCTATTTGGTACTTCTTGACAATGACATCTGGCTTTAGGCTGCGGATCAGACCAAGCAAGACTCAGATCAACCTTTAACCCTAAATCCTAAACCCTAAAACCCTAAAACCCTAAAACTCTAAATGCACCCTTGAACCCTAAAACCCTCCAGAGAGGCCGTAAAAGGTTTGAAGAGGCGCAGCAGGCCGAGCCTGACCGGGGCGCAGGGAGCGCGCCACGGAGGTGAACGGCGCCAAGGAAACCTTTATGGTCGATTTTGGAGGTTTAGGGTTTAGGGTTTAGGGTTTAGGGTTTAGGGTTTAGGGTTTAGGGTTTAGGGTTTAGGGTTTAGGGTTTAGGGTTTAGGGTTTAGGGTTTAGGGTGCAGGGTTTACGGTTTTTGTTTTGGGTTTAGGGTTTGGGGTCGTAAGAATGAGCGTAATAAAGTAAGCAGGGTTCAGGGTTTAGGGTTTAGGGTCTGGGAGTTCTCAGGCGCCTCCGCCCCCTTCGATACTGAAAAGAAGCCCAAGATTCAAACTAAATGAAAGCCGCAGGGCTTGCAAGGTGGATAAACATCCAGATGAAGATGGTTCGGGTATTTTCTCAATTAGGTTCAGGGTTTAGGGTTTCGGGTTTAGGGTTAGGGGACCCCCGTATATATCCCCAAATTATACTATCATCCTCTGATAAAGCCTCAACATGGTAGTTGGGACACCAACTCCAGTTTCTTGGGGGGCCGAGGTTCTTCCCCGGCCTCGGTGGAATTGTAGGTCTTGGCTTGCTGGTTCTGAGTAGGTTTAGGGTTTGTAGGGTTTGTAGGGCTGTAGGGGCTGTAGGGTCCATAGGGTCTGTAGTGCTTACAGATGGAGCTCAGTAGCGCATTGCTTTTTGGGAGACTCGGCTGTTTAAGATTGGAACTACTTTAGAATCCTACAAGCGGTTCCTGGTACTTACCTACAAGCAAGTAGCCGCGTGTAGGGCTGAACCCTAAACCCTAAACCCTAAACCCTAAACCCTAAACCCTAAACCCTAAACTCCAAACATCCCCAAGGGCGGTGCGGGCTTAGCGCCTGCAGCCCTATCAGCCTCCCAGCGCCGAACCCCCCCCCCCCCCCCCCCCCCCCCCCCCCCCCCCCCCCCCCCCCCCCCCCCCCCCCCCCACCCTAAACCCTAACCTAAGGTTTAGGGTTTAGGGTTTAGGGTTTAGGGTTTAGGGTTTAGGGTTTAGGGTTTAGGGTTTAGGGTTTAGGGTTTAGGGTTTAGGGTTTAGGGTTTAGGGTTTAGGGTTTAGGGTTTAGGGTTTAGGGTTTAGGGTTTAGGGTTCTAAGCCCTAAACGCAAAAACCCTGATCCCTAAACTCCTAGGAGCATCCTTAACACGCCGGGGCGCCGCCACGCCCATGGCCATGCACCCCTGTGGGCTGGGCGCCAAGGGCGCTGGCTCCTGGTGAAGGATTTAGGGTTTAGGGTTTAAGGTTTAGGGTTTAGGGTTTAGGCAGAAAGGGTTTTAGGGTTTTAGGGTTTTAGGGTTTTAGGGTTTTAGGGTTTTAGGGTTTTAGGGTTTTAGGGTTTTAGGGTTTTAGGGTTTTAGGGTTTTAGGGTTTTAGGGTTTTAGGGTTTTTGGGTTTTTGGGTTTTTGGGTTTTAGGGTTCAAGGGTTTAAGGTTTTAGGGTTTTAGGGTTTAGGGTTTTAGGGTTTTAGGGTTTCAGGGTTTCAGGGTTTCAGGGTTTCAGGGTTTAGGGGTCAGTGACCTTCTGGGTTACCACGTTCGAAGAAGGTGTGGCTGACAGGTGACAATCCTTGAAGCGGTTCGCGGTGTACGATATCCTCGTATAAGGAGTCATGGTGATCACAAGAACTATAGATGATCACGATGAGCCGAATGCTCAGAGTGCTCAAACTGGTCATCACAAAAACTCCCAATCATCATAACACCTAAAGTCGTCATGAAACCTGGCAATCATGATGACAATCAAAATCATAAAAGTACGGTTTGAAGTACCCTAAATAAGGGTTATAAGTATAGTTACCCTACATCTCAGAATCAACTAGTAGTTATAAGTACCCTACATAAGTCTTTCATTGTTATAAGGACAGTTCCCCTACTTCTCAGAATCATCAGAGGGCCTCGACGATCATCTGGTAGTCTCCTGGGGGCAGCTCGATCTCCAAGGAGCTCCGCCTGATTGTGTGACTGGGGGACCCTAAACCCTAAACCCTAAACCCTAAACCATAAACCCTAAACCCTAAACCCTGGGGGGGGGGGGGGGGAGGGGAGGGGGGTTCCGACATTCGGGGCGTACCTGATTGGGGTCCTTATTATAAGGGGATCCGACTATTTGGGGGGTCTATTTTAGTTGTCCCCTATCTTCGCAAAATTCCCATGTAGGGAGCCCGATGCCCATGCCAAAAGAGACGCTGCAGTTCAACCCTAACCCTGAACCCTCGACCCTGAACCCCTAAGTGCTGTAAACCCTAACCCCCTAAGCATCCTAAACCCTAAACCCTAAACCCTAAACCCTTGTTGCCAACGACACCTGCACCGCTGCTCACCGACCCAGAGGCCCTCCTCCGTGACCAGCGCTACACGGACCTTGAGATGTTAGGGGGCTTCCGATGAGAGAGGGTTTAGGGTTTAGGGTTTAGGGTTCAGGGTTTAGGGTTTAGGGGGCACCCCTGTTTTTTTTTGGGAGGGGGGGGAGGGGAGGAGTTTGAGGCATATGGTATGGGGGGGGGCTTATTAGGGTAGCCCGTTTTGGGGGGTTTCGATGAGGACTATCCAATTTTGGGGTATGTGAGGGGTATGCTTATCGTGGAAGTACCATGTAAGGTTCACAGCTGAGGTATTGGGGGTCGCAGCTGCTTTGCTTGAGGGTTTCTTTTGTTTTGAAGCTGCGTTTCTGTTTGGGCTCAGGGTTTTTCAAGATTTGGGGTTTGCTGCAGGTGTTTCAGGCTATGTTCGTTTGGGTTCGTGACGTTTGGGGGCTTTTGCTCAAAGTCCGTAACTTGGGATGTTCCCCCTTATGATGGCAGATATTCATAGGGATGATAATCGGGGGTTACTAAGACTACATATTCCCTGTTTAGGACTGCTAGAAAAAAGGGCAGCATCCTAACCCGTAACCCTAAAACGCGAAGCCCGCCCTAGAGCCTTTAGGGTTTAGGGTTTAGGGTTTAGGGTTAGAGGGCAAGTCGGCTCGGAAGCCATCCACTAGGCCGCCGGCGTAGTGGGCGATGAAGGGTGACCAGGCCGCAATGGTAACCTGACGTTCCGAAACTCGAACTACTGGGTTTAGGGTTTAGGGTTTAGGGTTTAGGGTTTAGGGTTTAGGGTTTAGGGTTTAGGGTTTAGGGTTTAGGGTTTAGGGTTTTGGGAGAAACCGAAGAGAAACAAGGGTATTCTTGATTTGGTGATAAGGGATCCTCACCCTAAACAGAGGAATACGACTGCTGTTAGATCGCCTCCTGGCAAGATGAGCAGGCCCCAGTCACCAAACGAACGCAGTTTCAATTCCTACATTCTGCTCCATAGGCCCCCCCCCAAACTCTAAATCCTAAACCCTCAACCCTGAACCCTGAACCCTAAACCCTCAACCCTCAACCCCAAACTCCACCACCACCACCACCACCACCAACTTTCTAAGGGACTGCCAGGTGGGTTGTTTGCGCCGTGTGGGGTGCCTTGAACCTTGAACCTTGAAACTTGAACCCTAAACCCTAAACTTACCCTAAACCCTAACCCTAAACCCTAAACCCTAAACCCTAAACCCTAAACCCTAAACCCTAAACCCCAAACGTGCCTTGAACCCTGGAACCCTACATCCTGCATCCTGAGCCCCAGAGGCTTTGAGAAGCTTCAGCAAGCGTCGGGCAGTGCCTCAAGCCCCTTGGGCCCCAAAACCTACACTACCTTAGCTTTGGAGTAGACCCTGGAAAAAAGGTATATACTTTTTAGGTAATAAGTAGCAATAATAGGAACCCAGAACAAAAAAAAGTATTAAAGTATAGTACTCCAAAGCCCAGCTACCTAAACCCTCATCCTTAGGGGAACTACCTAAACCCCCCAAGAGGGGGGGTACAACTTTAAGGGCTCACTGTTGCGGGGTTTAGGGCGTTTAGGGTTTTAGGGTTCCTAAGGGGGCCCCAACCCCCCCCCCCCCCCGACCGACCCCAAAAAAACTCTCCCGGCCAAGATTCCACAGATGGCTGCCCCACCTGCCATGCGGCGAAGCAAGAGCCGAACCACAACCCCACTAAGCCCTGCCCCAAACCCCATTAAGCCCTTCTAAGCCCTTCTATAAGCCCCAACATGAGCCCTATTACATCCGACTTGAAGTCCGCCAAATAAACCCTGAAGCCACGGGAGCCACGCTTCCCTTAGCTCTGAGAATGGCAGCTCGCCAGAGCTGGGTTGCTGTTAAGGATTCATTAGCAGCAATTTGGGGTTTAGGGAAAAATGATAGGCTCCAGCGTTGCAGGTTTCTGACAGCAGCCACTCAGCTTACCAAAGCCCCAAAAAATCTCAACAAAAACCCGAAACCCAGACTCCATCTGAAGCCGTGCTCTTCATTTTAGCACGGTTTTCTGAGATCTTTTGCTGCCTTCACCGGCAGCTTCATGGAGGAGGGTAGCGCCCGGATGTTCCTGCAGTGGGTCGCGCGCTTCTTGTGGCTTTTCAGGGGTTGGGTTCTCCCCCCGCCCCCCGTCTGGAAGGAAGCTAAATAGAACCTAAACCCTAAAACCGGGGGCTTCGTGATTTTAAGGTCTCAGGATCGAAAGGTGGACAAAGCTTCAGGTGACGAACTCGGCAAGACCCTGACAACGCGGAACGCAGGCGACTAACTGGGTTTAGACTAAACCCCAAAAACAAGGGCTGGTTCGGGTGGAGGCTTGCGCCCTGTACTAGCCACGTTACTTTTGGCAAAACAGTGCGCTCGATACCCTCGACCCCAATCCCCGAACCTTGTAAGCTGTGCCAGAGCGCCCCCCAATGACCCTCTATGATTCCCTAAGTACCTGCTAGTAAGGGCCCTTTCACCCTACGAAGGGTAGTCGGGGCGGGGGGTGTATAGGTACAAAAACTCGGAGCTTCAAGCTCCACCTCGAAAATAACCCTTCCTCGGTCGCATTGATGGTAGAGCTCAGGGTTTGCATTCTTATTACACACTACCACTCACAGCCCTACAAGACAGTAGGTTACAACCCAACCCCGGAACCCTACCAGGTGTGCCTTCAACCGTTCCGAAAACATGTTCGTGCCCATGGCTCTACGTTTCGGCAGTCGAGGAACTTCAAATAATCCTCGTAACCTACTCCAGGAGCCTTCTGAAGACCAGTGTCATGCGCTTGTAGTCTTCCAAAAAGGCCACGACTAACATGTCTCTACGTACCTAATTTGAGCCTCCCCTATGCCAACCCCTGATGATAAACCCCCGAAGCTGGCCCTCCCTATAAACCCAATGGACCCCCTCTACTAAGCATGAATTAGTTTAGGGTTTGGGGTTGAGGGTTGGGATGTCCCCCCTTAAAAAATAGTCCTTAATAGGGATTACAATAGGGGGTGCTATAATCCCTAACAAGGAGCTGTTAATCTAGGGGGGGACATCCCGAGTTGAGGCTTCAACCCCCTAAACCCTAAACCCTAAACCCTAAACCCTAAACCCTAAACCCTAAACCCTAAACCCTAAACCCTAAACCCTAAACCCTAAACCCTAAACTCCCAACCCTAGACTCCAAACCCCAAACCGTGAGCCAGGGTGCAAGTGGTTCGTCGACTCAAAGGCGTTCTCTGCCTTCAGGTCGGAACCGAGGTCCATCATCCTGACTCTTCGGGTAGTTACATGGGGATGTCCGAACATCGGCGTACCCCTCAATATCCCCAACATGCTACATAATCCCTTTAAAAGAGCCATCCCCCAAAATGGGTACCCCTGTCTTCGGAAACCCCCATAAGTGGTCCCTTAATCTGGGGAGCCCTGGTATACCCTTCTATACCTTATGAAACCCGAAGGCCCATGCTTCATGGCCCCCAAGACACTCGGAACTCGAGGGTTTGGTGTGCAAGCCTTAGGGCTTAGGGTTCCCCCAGCCTCAGGAATCTGCATAGGGTTTGGATTTCAGGGTCCAGGGTTTAGGACTTAGGGTTGAGGGCTTAGTGGGTGTAGATCTATGTTTTTAAGGCCTTGGAGCAGACAGGGTGTAGGATTTAGGGTTTGGGGTTTGGGGTTTAGGGTTTAGGGTTGTGGGTTGAGGGTTTAGGGTTGAGGGTCAAGGTGTAGGGTTTGGGGTTTGGTGTTTGATTGGGCTTTGAGTGGATCACCCCAAAGAAAGGGGGACTGAGGGCACCGCTGGTCATTTCTACACACGATAGCATACTATACCTAGGTTCCCCAGCAGAAACGGCAAATTAGGTTTACAAGGGATCCTACGGCCCAAAAACGGGGAGAAGGGTACTACTGGGCATCCGAGATACTCTATGCCTTCAGCTACAGTTCCCAACTCTGAACCCTAAACCCTAAACCCTAAACCCTAAACCCTTTTGGGGGTGAGAGGGGCTTTCTTCCTTTTGGGCAACCAAAAGTCTGTCCTCGTCACGCTATCGCAGTGCACGCTGCTTCCTTGCAGGCAGGCCTAAGCCTTAAGCCTTAAACCCCTAGCCCTTATAACCCTAAACCCTAAACCCTAAACCCCAAGCAAAGACTGGCCCTCAAACCTCAGCCGGTAAAGAATCCGGGGGGGGGGGGGGGGGGGTCATCTTGGGGGTCATATTTGAAAAGAGACAAGAGAAGCCGTGAGGAGTGCAACCTGAGGGGTTCAAGTTTGGATCGCTCACATGGTAGTATATGCTGTACCTTGTATGATATGTTATATTATCTCGTATATTGAATATTGAATATCGTTTATTATCTATCTATCTGCCTCTATCTATCTATCTATGTATATATATATATATATATATTTATTTATTTATTCATTTATTTATATTTATATATTTATAAGTGTACGCAAAGCTTGCATAAACCATCCCCGAACCCTCAAATCTAAACGCAGCCTGCGGCATCGTCGGCGGCACCGAGGCCGATCGTTACGAAGAACGGAACCGCGTCGTGCGGGCAGCCTCGGCAAACCTGGGCCATCTTGACTTTGGGGTGGCGACTTTGGGTGTCGGGCGCTGGATTCTTAGGTGCTTGTTGAGGGCGGTAAGGAAGGGCGGACATGTCATTTGTTTCGCTCCTTTGGATTCGCACAGTCCTCGAGTACGGAGTGTAGGGACAGGCCGGAAGACAAGAAACTTGGGCTAGAGTCCCCGACGTGAAAGGCAACGTTGCGCTTCAGCAAGCCTTCAGTGCTACCGGGTTTCTTAGCAGAGTTGCGATTCAAACCGATAGAAAAACTGCTTATGAATAGGTTGCCGTTTGAGGAAAGATGGAACGCGCAACGCATGTAGTCACCTAGGAGAAGAGGATCCTCGTTCCTTGTCATAAGCCAATCGCTTTTTGCTTTCAATTTTCAATTTTAGGGTCCAGGCTTAAGCTGAAGAGGCCACCCACTACCTCAGGAACGACAGCGGTTTAGGGTTTAGGGTTAAAGGTTTCGGGTTTAGGGGTGCCCTGTGTTTCGCTAGAAGATGCAACCCCTTATACGCATGGCACACCAAGAGGGACCGCCAGTTACAGCAACCCAAGCGCCAGCAAGGCTTTGAAACCCTAAACCCTAAACCCTAAACCCTAAACCCTAAACCCTAAACCCTAAACCCTAAACCCTAAACCCTAAACCCTAAACCCTAAACCCAAAACCCAAATAACCCTAAACCCTAAACCGCCTCAAAGTCCCTTAACCCTTCTGGTGAGCCTCTATGTCGGTGCTCCGGAATCTCAGCTCGTAGCTACCTCGATGGGTAGGAGATGGGGATGCAGCCACTCTACTTATTTCCGGGCACCAGGCTCCAAGGCCTTGAGGGGCTTTGGACTCCCTAAACCCTAAACCCTAAACCCTAAACCCTAAACCCTAAACCCTAAACCCATTTTTAGGGTCTGGGTTTGGGGTTTAGGGGTAGTATGGGCCAGCTTATCCGAGCTCGGGGCTTTAGGGCTTGCGAGTTTGTTTCGGGCTTGCGGCTGAAGCATCTGTGGCTTAGGCCGCCGTCGGTTTAGGGTTTAGGGTTTAGGGTTTAGGGTTTAGGGTTTAGGGTTTAGGGTTTAGGGTTTAGGGTGTAGAGTTTAGGGTTTAGGGTTTAGGGACTCCCTACATGGTTACAGCACCACATTCCTCTCAAACTCACTGGTTCTGCGCAGGGGCCGGAACTAGGTTATAAAAACATAAGCCCTTTTGGTCTAAAGGGGCTTATAAGGGAACCCAAGCCCGTCACCATGTCTTGCCCTTAAAGGGGATCTCAGGCCAGCAGCTCCCTCTCAGAACAAAGAACAAACTAGCTATGCTATAATCCTATTTGTAGGATCAACCCCCGGCAGAAGCCAAAAGCAAAAAAGCGATCCCGAGCCCCAAGCCCCAAGCCCCAAACCCTAAACCCCAAACCCTATACCCTAACCCTCAAACCCAAGACCCTAAACCCTCAACCCTTCCCCCAACCCTAAACCCCAAACCCCCAAACCCCCAAACCCGCAAACCCCCAAACCCCCAAACCCCCAAACCCCCAAACCCCCAAACCCGCAAACCCCCAAACCCCCAAACCCCCAAACAGCCGAAAACCCCCAAACCCGCACAAACCCCCAAACCCCAAAACCCCAAACCCCCAAACCCCAAACCCCAAAACCCCTAAACCCCTAAACCCCTAAACCCCTAAACCCCTAAACCCCTAAACCCCTAAACCCCTAAACCCCTAAACCCCTAAACCCCTAAACCCCTAAACCCTAAACCAAATCCGCCTGGTTGGAGCTGGAAGACCACGCCAGGGCCCACAGCGCTGGAACTTGGCATCACTTCCATGAGGCCTCTCCCAAGTTCCGTCATTTCTGCTTGTGTCTCCGATAACCCATATGAAGGGGTTTAGGGTTTAGGGTTTAGGGTTTAGGGTTTAGGGTTTAGGGTTTAGGGTTTAGGGTTTAGGGTTTAGGGTTTGGGGCAACACGTTCTACTATTCCTAGAAAATAAGCAAGCCCAGATGCCTAAGCAAGGTCATCTTTTGGCCATCCGGGATTTAAGACTTAGAGTTTCGGGAACCTAGCAGACGAAGGGCGCCCAGAACCCATGGCTCTTAAGATCAGGGAGTAGCGGAACTGCACGTCATGGTTGGAGTCGAGGAAAACCCTAAACCCTAAACCCTAAACCCTAAACCCTAAACCCTAAACCCTAAACCTTCAGTGGAAGTTTTGGGGTCTTTTCTCTTTTTAATCAGCAGAGAGGGCCTCGATGAACCTCGATGGACATTCGCGGTGCCAAGATGTCCTCTGGTCCGCTTGGCTTGACGCAACATGGGGGGTTTCCGACATTAGGGGGTACCTTATTGGGGAACCCTAAACCCTAAACCCTAAACCCTAAACCCTAAACCCTAAACCCTAAACCCTAAACCCTAAACCCTAAACCCTAAACCCTAAACCCTAAACCCTGGGGGGGGGGGGGGGGGGAGGGGAGGGGGTTTCCGACATTAGGGGTACCTCATTGGGGGTCCATATTACAAGGGAATCCTGTTGTTTGGGGGGGTCGGTTGTAGGGGTCCCTTATTTTCGTAAGCTCCCGTATGGGGTTGAGGGTTTAGGGTTTTGGGGCCTCACCTTAATGCCCAGTTGCCAGTTACCCGACTCGTAGGGCAAACTTGATTTTTCTGCGCACTGGCAACTGCAGAACCTACCTTCTGGAGGATTTGCTGGCGCTATGAAGTTTGGTGTTTGCAAGCTGGCATGCTCACTCTTCGGGCCAGGCTGCAAGGTGCAGCAGAACAACCACCCCGAATGTCCCCTCTGTGGGCTTGATTCCTGAATCCTTGAACGGGGTTTGGGTTTAGGGACCCTAAGCCCTGCCTAAGCCCTAAACCCTAAACCCTAAACCCTAAACCCTACACCCTAAACCCTAAACCCTAAACCCTAAACCCTAAACCCTAAACCCTAAACCCTAAACCCTAAACCCATCAAAGCAAACTTGTCAGAGGCTCCGCGGGCTCCGCCACAATGCGGAGCACGGCCGGGGCATCGAGGGACACTGCAGATGTGGCTGCCCCACCTCTTCGGGAATGAGGTACCCTATGTAATCCCCTTAAAGGGTATGTATATATATATATATAATTTATATTAATATAGGGCCCGAATTCGTTCAATACAGCAAGTCTTTCTTTTTGGCGGGGGGGGGGAGTAAATGGGGCTTGAAGCTGCCAACTTCGGAAGGCGGGGGACGGGATTGACGCCGGTAGGCTTCTGAGCTGCCTGCCTGCCGGGATGGCGAAAATCTCCGAGAAGAGCATGCGGTCCCTTAGAAGGCTTCATTGGCTTGAGGGTACACCCTGAACTCCACCCCGATGTCCGCGGCTCGTGCTACCTCGGGATCCCCAAGGCTGATTTTGTTCACGGGCTAAAGCTCGCAAACCTGTATGTAAAAACCAGGAGTGTCGGGAATGCAGCCCTCCGCCCGAAAGGGCTTGCTCTGAACTGGGGGCCACCGCAAAGAGGTGCTTCGGGTTTGGGATTTGTGGCCTTGACTAGGGATCGTCGTGGTTCAGAGTGTATAGGACTTTTGGAGTTTCGGCGAAGTCCGAACCCGAGGGGCAGAATATTGAACATTTTATTGTGTCATATGTCTCCAACTCAAAGAAAGTCCTTCAAAAGAGGCCCTCATGCAGAACATCGAGACCGTTACAAGAGGGGAACAAGGGCCGGATACTTCTGGACCGGGGAACACTAAACAACCCAAGCCACATCACCGTAAACCCCCGGAATCCCATACTCCACGAGTGCTCTGTAGAGTCAGAAAATTTCCAGGTTTGTACCGTCGGCTCATTGGTCAAGGAAAACCCACCACTTTCCATGTCATTCTCCGGTCGACAAAATTCTATGAAGAAGCCAAGACTGACCGTGTACTTGCGAATCATTCTCTGAGTTCAGCTGCAAGTCACGCTACACCGGTACACCCAACATTCCCCCTCACATCCTTATTCTTATCTCACCGCCAGCCCCAAAACCTCAACTAGCTAACGCAAATTCCTGCGCTCGGTTCGTTCACGCTTTATCTTACATTCAAGAGACAAAGTAGCGACTTGTGCTGCGCGCTTTCTATGGGAGTTCGAATTTACACGGTGAGTCAATCTTGAAACCGCGGGTTCGGGAACTGGAAGTGATCAAAGAACTTCGCAAGACTTGCAGCCTACTATGCATTAATTGATTGTGGTCGCCTTGCCAAAGCGTTGCTGAAGCTTGTTTGGGCACCGGCTTCTGCAACTCAAACCGCGCTCTCTCCTGTGTTCAGCCTCCAGCCCAAACCTAGGTTGGGCCCAGAAATCCTAACTAGGATCCTCCTAAGCTCAACAAAGAAAAATGTGAGTACCCCAAGGGCCTACCAGGAGGTACACCCCCAAACCCCCAAACCCCCAAACCCCTAAACCCTAAACCCCTAAACCCCTAAACCCCTAAACCCCTTAACCCCTAAACCCCTTAACCCTTGACCCTAAACATGGGCCGAAGCGCATGACCTGCCACCAGCCCGGAGTCAGCTTCGCCGGCGGGGCCGCCACCGCCAGGATTTCGGGGAGGTCCAGCATCTCCTGCTTTCAAGCAAAAGATTTTTTTGGGTTGATCAAAGATGTTTCGGGGTGATTTTTAGGGTTTAGGATTTAGGGCTTGGGGTTTAAGGATTAGGGTATAGGGTTTCAACACCTACCCTCGGGCCCTCCTCTGGTTTTAGGGATTTATGGGTCGAGGGTCGGCTTCTTCTGAAAAGGGCGTCAGAGGGAGGGTGCAGGGGAAGGCGGTGTAGGGTTCAAGGGGCATAGGGGTTAGGACTTGGGGATGGCTTACGATTTGGGGGTTTAGGGTTTGGGTTTAGGGTTTAGGGCTTTGGGCTTAGGGTTTAGGGTTTATACCTTCTAACTCTTTAACCTACTTTTTTTGTGGGTTGAAAACGAAAAACCTGGTTTTTCCTCGTCTTGCGGGAATAACCTGGATGCTTTAGCAAAACTGGGTTCTGGGGATTTTGACCCGTATTTTCGCCGTAATTTGCCCATATTTTCCCGTAGTTTACCCGTGTTTACCCGTAATGACAAGCCTGCTAGGGAAAATCCGGGTTTCTCTGAAAGAAACCTGGTTCTTCTGAGCAACCCGAAAAATGTAGGCAAAAGATTTTCTAGGTAGGGTTTAGGGTTTAGGGTTTAGGGTTTTGGGTTTTGGGTTTAGGGTTTAGGGTTCGGGGTTTAGGGTTTAGGGTTTAGGGTTTGGTCAAGAGGCCCAGGGCGGAGTTCAGGGTTTCGTTGGCGTTTTCCGGGCTTCAGGCCTGTCAGGCTTCAGGGTTTCAGGATTCGAGTTCCGAGGCAGAGGGTTGTACAAGGGTTTACAACCCCCCCCCCCCCCCCCCCTGAGCGCGCCTGCCGATAGTTCGACGTGTCCCTTCCTCCAGGCGCAAGCAGCGCCGCCGTGCCCAGAAGCTGTCACGCACACGGCGGGCTTCAGGCTTTAAGGTTTAGGGTTTAGGGTGGAGGGCTTCTAGGGCTCAAGGGGCTTCAGGGGCTCGAAGTTCCGGCAAGTTTTGGAAGGTGCCGGGTTGCCGATTCCAGGGGATTTCACCCTCAATAACAAGAGAAACTTGTCTTGATCATTCGGTGTAGCTGCAGCTGCAAAGGGGGGGCATGTTTATCGCTTCCTTAAGTCTCCAACACACTACATGAATAGCGGTGTGACACATTGCATAGCCGCCATGCTTTTGAACTGCATCCCCTGACTGGGGAATCTCTGAGGATTGGTTCATGTTCCCTTTGTCAGGGGGTCCTAGCAAGCGGCACTCTTCCAAGAAAGCGCAAAAGTATCCTAAACCCTAAACCCTAAACCCTAAACCCCAAACCCTACAAGCCCTCAACATCTTTTGTTTCCGGGCGTCGGCATGAAACAAAAATCTTAGCCCGCAAGCTGCCTCCACACAGCGGCTGGGCAGTGAAGTGCTGGGCATCCAGGTCTTCAGCATCAGCTGATACTGGCCCTCCAAGAGGCAGGGTTTAGGGTTTAGGGTTTAGGGTTTAGGGTTTAGGGTTTAGGGTTTAGGGTTTAGGGTTTAGGGTTTAGGGTTTAGGGTTTAGGGTTTAGGGTTTAGGGGTTTAGGGTTTAGGGTTTAGGCTTTGGGGTTTAGGGTTTAGAGTTCAGGGTTTACGTTACAAGGCCATAGACCTCTTGTGGAAATATTGGGCTACAGGAGTCAAAACCTGCACCTATTTGAGCGCGTATTTGGCTTTGGGGAAGGGACGATCTGCGAACCGACCAGGAGGTGGTGGTTCGAGGTTCTCGTAGGCTTCCGAGTGCACAAAGAGAGAGGGAGAGAAAAGAGAGAGAGAGAGAGAGGAAGCGAGGGAGAGAGGGCGAGAGGGAGAGAATGAGAGAGGGAGAGAGAGGGGAGGAAGGGAGAGAGAGAGTCTTCCATCTTGGCAGCTTTCGAGTTCGGTACTAGGGTCCCCAAGCCCAGCATTGGGACTTGGGAGATACAAAGCAGGTATCAAAAAATCGAGGATGGCTCTAAGACCCTGTGAAACTAATTCCTGAACATGATCAACTTAAACTAACCAAGAAGAGAACCCTAAACCTTAAGCGCTAAACCCTAAAATGTCCCAAGAGGCTACCAAGTCCTTCAATTCCATCTAGAGGGCGAGCCGAACCCTAAGAGAGGGAACAAGGTACTACTTGGAGGTTCATGGTACGTATTCACCAATTATAAGTCTGCACTTATAACTGTGATTATGCCTATATTAAGGCATTTAAGGGGCGTATAAGTGGGCTATAAGTACAGTTAGAATTGGTTAGTAAGTACCAAGTACTAGGCGTCCTGGTAAACCGCTAGATCGCCAACTGTCAGAGAGCAACCTTGGACCTTGAACCCCCTGACCCGACAGAAGGAGGTTTAGGGTTCAGGGTTCAGGGTTCAGGGTTTAGGGTTTAGGGCTTAGGCCCTAAAGCACACCCGAAAAGCCTCTTTATGTCCTCAGCACCCTAACGCCCTACCTCGTATCCTCAAAGCCCCAACCACTCCGCCTCTGGAAATCCCAGAAAGATTTTAGAGAGATCCGAAGCCGCCCTCAACAACCTTAAGAACAGAAACGCAATACTTACCTAGGGCTTTCGCTACCGCAGATAACCCCTCAAAGGGTCATGTTTGGGGTGTTCCCCCACATTTTCTAACAGCTCCTTAGTAGGGATTAGAATAGGGGGTACTATACTCCCTATGAAGGACTGTGAATAGAAGGGGGAACATCCCAAGGGTCATGTAGCCCTAAACCCTAAACCCTAAACCCTAAACCCTAAATCCTAAATTAAACCCTAAACCCTAAACCCTAAACCCTTCTTACCTGCAGTGGGACGACTCCCTTCCGAGCACGGCCTTGGGAAGATTGGGCAGCAGCATCACCAGCCGTCGCCCGCTGGGGCGTGCCCGTGCCCAGGCCTTCTCCTGAGTTTCCCCAAACTTCGGAAAAACTTCCTGTACCCTAAGCCCGAAGTCCTAAACCCTAAACCCAAAAGAAAAACTCTAAACCCTAAAGCCCTAAACCCATCCAACCTGCTTCTTCTGGCATGTGGGCTTAAGGAGGCTTACCTCTGAGAGCCCCCAAGCCTACTGTTCTGTCGGTTCTTGCGTGAGAAGGCTCCCTCTTGGATTCGGGGGACCTTTCTTGAGAACCGGGGATGGTCGATGAATTCCTAGCGGCCTCCCTTGGGAGTGAGGCTCCCTTGCCTCACATGAAGCCCAGGATCCCTAAGGGTTTAGGGTTTAGGGTTGAGGGTTGAGGGTTCAGGTTTGAGGGTTGAGGGTCTAGGGTTTGGGGTTTGGGGTTTGCGGCGACAAAGGCCCCGCAGATCCGAGTTTCCTCCTGCCCCTGGCGAAGTAGCAGCAGCTCGAGCGGCAGCCACGGTGCCTGCAAAAGACGACCCTAGACCCTAAACATCAAACCCTAAACCCTGGGATCCAAGAGCACAAGCCGTAAACATGAAGCCCGAAAGCCCTACACCCTAAACCCGAAAGCCCCCAGTGGGCCGCCCAAAATGGGGCCTTAACTAGGCGCAACTACGAAAATCCCAAGCCTCGAAGCTTCGGGTGAGGGTGTAGGGCTTATCAGGGCTTACAGGGCCTAGGGTTTAGGGTCTACGGTTGAGCTTGGGGCTTAGGGTCTTCTTGGGCGCAGGCCCAAACCCCCCTCACAGCCCTCCCAAACTTCGCAGAGCCCGCGCCTCCAGGCTCAGCTCCAGGCGGAGCTCGGCGCTGGCCGCGAGCACGGTGACCGGAGCCGAGGCAGCGGAGAAGTCCTCTGAGCAGAGGGCGGGCGCTTTTGTGGGACTGGGGGTTTAGGGTTTAGGGTTTTGGGTTTTGGGTTTAGGGCCCTAAACCCTAAACTCCAAACCCTAAACCCTAAACCCTAAACCCTAAACCCTAAACCCTAAACCCGAAACCCTAAACCCTAAACCCTAAAGCCTACAAAGGGCTCAGGGCTCAAGGCTCAAAATCCTGGCCCGGCAGTGTGGCCGACAGCTGTCGCAGGGTCGCCATGTCGGCCGGCTGCTCGGTGAGTGCCTTGGGAACCGGAGTTTAGGGTTTAGGGTTTAGGGTTTAGGGTTTAGGGTTTAGGGTTTAGGGTTTAGGGTTTAGGGTTCCTGCAGGAGGGGCCCCCTGGATATAAGTAGAGTTAGAAGGATCCTTGATTTGGGTATAAGGCTCCTAACTTAGGTCTAAGCCCCTTTACCACACTTAATATAGCAAGGTGATTCCTTTATTGCTCCTGTTCCTCCCTTTTTCTTTTCATAAATCTTCTTCCTGAAAGCTGTAGAAGCAAAACTCCAAGTGCCCCAAGACCTAAGCCCCCAAGCCCTGGAAGGGGCGGGCTCGTTGAATCCGAAAGTCATAGCACTCTGAACCCCACATCGGGGGTTGGACCTACATTCTGTGCACTTTTCGATACCCTCGCCTACTGTTAAGCTGTTAGAAATACAAAAAATGTGTTCTTGAGGCCCAAGAGTGGCCCTCAGATCACCCCCCCCCTCCCCCCCTAAAACCTCAAACGCTGCACCTTGGTAGCTGAAGAACTCCTTCAGGGCGTTAAGGGCGGGCCCCCCTCCATGTACCCCCCCCCCCCCCCCCCCCCCCCCCCCCCCACCCTCCCCCAGCATGCCTCGGCCAAACTCTTCGCAAGCTCCTGGCGTTTTTTGCGGGCTGTAACTGGCAACCATGAAGCTTTCTATTGGGGGGGGGGGGGGGGGGTTGTGATGAAGTGCCTTCATGTAAGACGTCTCACGCAACCTAGATGGACACCCACGCTACCTTGGACAACTTGCAGAAAGCAGGCTGAAAACTGAAAGCTGTCCACGTTGAGTGCCCTCTACTAGGACCTAGGTGTCCTCATGCCCGGCTCTCAGCTTGCTATCTCCGAGAAGTCCAAATTGGCTTCACGAAATAGGGTGTCTACCTTAAACCATCAGGAGTTCTTATTCTCACAGAAGAGTCCTTCTACTCTACACTGTCTTAAGTGCTGGACCTCAAACCTATGGCAGGAAGTGTTCTTGTTCAACACAAAACCGGCTCAGAAACAAGAAAGGTCTGCGCAACATCGGCCTCAAGCCTTCTAAGGCTGGGCTTGGGTTTAGGGTTTAGGCTGCAGGGCTTAGGGCTTCGCAATCAAAGCTGTTCAGAGGTCAGCTGCTTCTTTGCCTTTGACTGCAGATGCTTCAGGCTGTTGGAGCCCTTCGTGCTGACCCAGAACGTCCAAGCTGCAGAGCCCCTTCGTCCTACAGCGCGCCCCGAAAGCCCTACACACTCAGATCCCGATGTCAACCTGAACCCTCCGCATGTTCAAAATTCGGCCTCTTCAAGCCCTAAGCCACCCTCAGGGTTTAGGGTTTAGGGCTTGCGAGCCCGAAACCCTAAACCCTAAACCCTAAACTCTAAACCCTAAACCCGAAACCCTAAACCCTAAACCCGCAAAAAGTCCAGCCCTTCCTGCAGGGGGGTTGCCCCGGCGCTGGGGCAGGACAGCAATGACTTCTCAGTCCTTGGTCCCCGAAACGTTTAGGGTTTAGGGTTTAGGGTTTAGGGTTTAGGGTTTAGGGTTTAGGGTTTAGTAGGGTTCAGGCTTCAGGGTTCAGTGTTTAGGGTGTAGGGTTCAGTGTTTAGGTTTTAGGGTTTAGGGTAGTTTTCGTTTCTTGCTAGCCCAGTAACCCTGTCACAAGGGTACCCTGTTTGGGGTTGCTTTGTAAGGGAACCTGTGCCCAAAAAATAGAGCAAAAAGGGTACGACTGGGCTACCAATCAAGTGTGGCGGTTAGGGTTCTTCAGGGGGGAAGGGTGGCTTCAAGGATCCCTACTATCCCAATCATGATGCCTAAAACCCCTCAACCCTAAACCCTAAACCCTAAACCCTAAACCATAAACCCTAAACCCTGAACCCTACTAAGGCCACACAGGCCCATCGAAAAACCGAACCGGCGGTGAAGAACCCAGGTTCCAGGTCTCAAAGTTGTACATGGGTTTAGGGTTTAGGGTTTAGAGTTTAGGGTTAGGTTTAGGGTTTTGGGGACGTGAGGCAGCTCATGGTGTCAGATGCGGTGGTCGTGCGGAGGAGCGCGGGGCTGCAGCATGACTGCTCGGCAGTTCCACACCTAAACCTGATACGCCCCCAAACCCTGCCCTCCCGAAAGGCCAAGATGCCTGATAAGAAGAGGCAATACGGTCCGCGAACCCAAATCCCTGCAGATTAGCATCCATGGAACTATTCTAAGGGGAGATTAGCAGGATGTGGCCTCCTAATTCCAAGAGTTGGTAGTGATTTGTAAGCCCAGGTCGCCCAAGACTCCAATTCAACTTGCAGACTTGTTCAGGCAAGCTTAGCGGGGGGGTTGTAGGTTTTGAACTGACTTGGTTCTGAGGCAAGACTTGGATGGCCCTGAAAACCCTCTGAAAATCACTCCTGAGTATGATCCTCTTAAACCCCAGAAGTAACATGTCCCAAGGGCCGACCTAGAAACCCTGAACCCTAAACCCTAAACCCTTAACCCTTAACCCTAAACCCTAAACCCTTGAAGAGTACCAATTCGATTCTCAGATTCGTGAGAACCAGATGCAGCTTCAGCAGTGGGCAGCTGGTCGACGCCTTGAATGGTTCAGGGTTTAGGGTTTAGGGTTTAGGGTTTAGGGTTTAGGTTTTAGGGTTTAGGGTTTAGGTGTTAGACTCACAGCTCCTTCATTGGGATTCAAAATGGTCGAGGGGGGGGGGGTGTACTAGAATCCCTATTCAGGAGCTGTAATAGGGATGAGAATAGGGGGGGGGGTGCTCGAATCCCTATAAATGAAAGAGCTGTTAGTATAAGGGGGAACATCTCAACCTCAAGGGTTCAGGGTCTGGGGGCGGGGTGGGGGGCTTAAGGGGCTTGAGAGGGTTGTTGGCTTGAAGGCGAGGGGAAGGAAACTAGGGGAGCCTTTGTTTGCTCGTGCCGCTGCGCGCGCTGAGTGCTGGCACGCTTTGACGCCTGCCCGGGGGGGGGGGGGGGTTCTACATAATCCTAGCCTAACAAATTTCAAGTTGAAGCTGGACATCACGAAAGATGACATGAGTTTCTATACCTACAGGACCCCAAAAGTGACCCTAACTTAGAGAACTACTCGTTTTAATCAAGGTGTGCTTAGAGAGAACCTAAGGTTTACTGGGGCGATAAGCCTAGACCGGTCGAACCCCCAAAGCCCCCGAACTAGGATACCTCCCAGACCCCAAACCCTGAACCCCAAACTTTGCACCCTAAACCCTAAACCCTAAACCCTAAACCCAAAACCCTAAACTTTGCACCCTGACTCTCAAAACCTCCGGGCCACGCTGGCCAGACGCGCAGCGCGGACGCTGACGGTGCGGAGTGCTCCTCGGGGTTTAGGGTTAGACGGGTTTAGGGTTTAGGGTTTCGGGTTTAGGGTTTAGGGCCAGTTTAGGGTTTAGGGGTTTCGGGTGTAGGGTTGAGGTTTAGAGGGGTTTAAGGCTGAGGGTGTAGGGAAGTGGAGGGAAATGGAGGGTTGCAGTCAAGCTTCTTTGCGTACTTCCCTTTGGCCCGAGAGGTCCGGATCCTAAACAACAACCTTGAGGATGCGACTCTGCCATTCCGATCCGACTTCCCAAAGCCAACCCAACACGGCTGAACACCCGTAAACCCTAAACCCCTAAACCCTAAACCCTAAACCCTGAACCCTAAACCCTGAACCCTAAACCCTAAAGCCTAACCCTAAAACCCTAAACCCTAAAAACCCTAAACCCTACAATAAACCCCGAACCTCAAGCCCTACAAGCCCTAAGCAAACCCTCAATCCTTAAAATCGGAAGCCGGGAAGCAGCCCCCAAGCACCATGCCTGTGGTTAACGGCGCTTAGGGTAGGGCAGCCCTGAATATGGGCTCTTCATTAAGGGAACCTAAACCCTAAACCCTAAACCCCAAACCCTAAACCCTAAACCCCAAACCCTAAACCCTAAACCCACAACCCTAAACTTTGCTTGTTATGAAAGCGTCCAGTGCCGAAGAAGCGGTCTTCCCCGAGGCCATCCAGGGTCAGAGGCTCCTGCATCCACGTTTTCTCGGCTGGCCAGGTTAGGGGTTCAGGGTTCAGGGTTCAGGGTTTCAGGGTTTAGGGTTTAGGGTTCAGGGTTCAGGGTTTAGGGTTTAGGGTTTAGGGTTTCAGCGGCATTCAAGTCCACCTAAGTTGCTAAGAAGTGCATCGGCCCTAAACCCTAAACCCTAAACCCTAAACCCTAAACCCTAAACCCTAAACCCTAAAACCATCAGCTTTCACGCGGCCGAGGCTAGCCTTACTGCATCTGCCTCTTGGCAGCAAAAGCACAACCCTAAACCCTAAACCCTAAACCCTAAACCCTAAACCCTAAACCCTAAACCCTAAACCCTAAACCCTAAACCCTAGGACCCAGATTCGAGCGCTGCGCGTTTCAGAAATTGCATCGAAGTGAGCTCTCGAGCCCATGTCCTCTCAGAGCCTCTGTTTTGTTTAGGATTTAGGATTTAGGATTTAGGATTTAGGATTTAGGGTTTAGGGTTTAGGGTTTAGGGTTTAGGGTTTAGGGTTTAGGGTTTAGGGTTTAGGGTTTAGGGTTTAGGGCCATATTTCACTTCTGGGGTTTAGGGTTTAGGGTGTAGGGCTTCGATGCCAACTCAGGCCAGGGATCGAGACATACCCGTAGTGGAAGCGAAGCCTAAGGTTCGCCCGCCCCAAAATTCCGGATTTAGGGTTTAGGGTTTAGGGTTTAGGGTTTAGGGTTTAGGGTTTAGGGTTTAGGGTTTAGGTTTTAGGGTTTAGGGTTTCGGGCCAGTTTAGGGTTTGGGGTTTAGGGTTTCGGGTTTCGGGTTCAGGGTTTGAGCCCTGCGCTCTAAAACCCTCTGCCCGTGCCTGCCCGATGCGGACCTCTGCATCCGCCGATGAGACGGTGGCTTTGAGGATCCTCTCTTGCCGTGGGTTCGGGGTATTCTTCTGGACTTCTGGGTTTCTGGTTTCAGGGTCACAGTTTTAGGACCTCAGTGTTGTAGAGTGCTCTGGCACTTTGCCAGTCTGCATTTGTACTTCCTGGGTTCTTTCTCTTCGGGGCTTATGGCCCTCACAGGCAACAACACCAGGATCTATAGCAACTGCACCTCTCCATCCTAATAGCGGTGGTAATGCGTCATGAGCTCTCCCCGATTCCGATTGGAGCCGAGCCCTCAACCATCGACCCAAGTGCAACAGTGAGAGACCTCCCTAAACCCCGAAAGCCGTAGCTGAACGCTGAAACGCAAGAGCCTACTTCAAGCGGCTACTGTTGCCGCTTGGGCGAACAGGAGCAAGTCTTCGGTTTAGGTCTTGAGGGTCGAGGTGTTAAAAGCCCAAGATACCCCAGCAGGGCGAGGCCTCAACTTGTTAATAGTTTAGGGTTTAGGGTTTAGGGTTTAGGGTTGAGGGTTGAGGGTTTAGGGCGTTGGTGCAAGACTCGACTCGATCCCTACCCCAAGGACTCACGAACCTGTCCACGCCCAACCCTTAACCCGAAACCCTAGACCCTAAACCCTAAGCCCCAAACCCTAAACCCTAAACCCCAAACCCTAACCCCCAAACCCCAAAAGGGTTTAGGGATTCAGAGATGCGGTTTCTGCCCGGCCGGTCACGTCAGACGCTACGCCAGTAATCTGGATAGCGTGGCTGCCGCCCGCCTCATGCTGGAGGGCGACTAGGCTTCAGTGAGCTACTAAACACCCTAAACCCTAAACCCCAAACCCTAAACCCTAGTCAAACCCCAAACCCTACACCCGAAAGTAGCGTTGCAAATCGCAAGCACACAGGACCAAAGCTCCCAGAAACTAGGGTTTAGGGGTTTAGGGCTTTAGGGTTTAGGATTTAGGGTCTCGGGCTTCGGGCAGAAAGTCCGTATCATCGGAAGACTAAGTCCTAAACTCTAGAGTAAAGACAGGTAGACCGGAGTCCAATTTGCAGGGTTTAGGGTTTGGGGTAGCGTTTAGGGTTTAGGGTCAGGGTGTAGAGTTTAGGGTTGAGGGTTTATAGGGACCATAAAGCCACAGACGCTCGACCGCTGCAACGTGCTCTACCCTGTCGCCCAGCCACCGGAGGCAGCAAGTACTCGCCCTCCACCACGGTCGCCACACCCTCACCTCACGAAGGGTTTAAGGTTTAGGGTTTGGGGTGTAGGGTTCAGGGTTTGGGGTTTAGGGTTTAGGGCTGACGTCAGCACCCCGATTCTCCGAACCCTGGATTCGGGGTCCAGGCAATGAGTATTATCAACAGCGCCTGTGACCACAACCTCTTTGAGCGCGCCCCTCGCGCCCCTCGCTGCAAGCTGCCCCTCAACGATAAACGTTGCCCGGATTTGGCAGGTCTCTCGCAACGGGTTTCCTTTGCGAGGGCCCAATCTTTCCATGCCACAACCCGAAGTTGCTCTGTGTGAATGAGCAGCTTTGCAACATCGGGCTCCAGAGACATCTCTGGCCAGCTTTCCGGGACACCAGTGGTCGCACCCGCCCTTTTGGAGCTAGGTAGGGTGCAAACGAATGGCTTTCAAGGGTCAGGGCTCCCTGAACATCACGTACATGGCCCGAATCCAGGGCTTCCTCCCACGAAGGCGCAGGGCTTGAAGGCATTCAGGGCCCCGGGGTTGAGCAGACTTAGGGGGATCAGGGTTTAGGGTTCAGGGTTCAGGGTTCAGGGTTTGGGGTTCAGGGTTTAGGGTTCAGGGTTCAGGGTTTAGGGTTTAGGGTTCAGGGTTTAGGGGTTCAGGGTTTAAGGTTTGTCTTGGCTTTAGGGTTCCGGGGTGGATGGCTTGAGTGGAGCCATAAGGCTCGCCGGAGGGCAGCTGAAAACCAGAACAGAAACATCGCCTATCATGCCCCCCCCGTAAACCTCTGGATTCCTAAACCCTAAGCCTGCAAACCCCAACCAGGGCTTGAAGTGTAAGATCACTTGCCCAAAGAAAGAGGGAGAGAGAGAGAGAGAGAGAGAGAGAGGGAGGTTCGTAGCTGCGCAAGGGCTGCTGCTAAGGAACTGTGTACCCCGACTATGGTACCTGTAACTTAATTTACGTTAGGTGCCGAGCAAACTAGGAGACAAGAATGAACCCTGCACCTGCCCCCCCCCCCCCCCCCCCCGCAAAAAAACCTAAACCCTAAACCCTAAACCCTAAACCCTAAACCCTAAACCCTAAACCCTAAACCCTAAACCCTAAACCCTAAACCCTAAACCCTAAACCACTATGACCCAAACAATACCAATACAAGCAGACAAAGTTCGTCTAGCCCCAGATGATGTAGAGCAACACCTCGAGGTGGTTGAGCGAAGCCCTACGTAGAATCCGCAAGCCCTAGAGCCTAAGCCCCAAACTCCCTAAGCCCTCCTTAGGGTTTAGGGTTTAGGGTTTAGGGTTTAGGGTTTAGGGTTTAGGGTTTAGGGTTTAGGGTTAGGGTCCCAAGCCCTTGAACCCTCCTGAGGGCAGGGGCGGACGCGGATCTGGGAGGGCAGGAACTGGCCGGAGAGCCAACAAGTGTCGGCACCTTTTAGGGTTTAGGGTTTAGGGTTTAGGGATAGGGTTTAAGGTTAGGAGCTGTGGAAAGCTGCATCATGTTGAAAACAAACCTTTCGATTAAGGTTCAGGGTTTAGGGCTTGGGGGTCAGACCCCAAACCCTAAGGGTTAGGGGAGTTTAGGGTTTTGGGGTTCAGGAAGTCTGGTCGCCGCACCCGAAGCCCTATACACCCTACATCTTATGGAACCCGCAACCCTCCCTCCCCCCCCCCCCCCAAACTCAGGGCCTAGGCCGCCCCCCTACAGAAGGGGGGCGGCGCTTAAGCCCTTTGACCTCTATGGCGAAAGTCGACCCAGGTCGCTTGCCCGCCTCCTGCAGCCAGGGGGTCGGTAGCACCCACGATGGGCCCGGTACCGGAGCAGGTTCTCCCGGGGACCAGTACTGGTCCCCTTAAAACCCTAAACCCCAAGGTCTTCACCCTGGATGGCGCTGGCATTCCGGGAGGGGGTACCCCAAGGCCCCCAGGCCAGGAGGACCCGGACCCCTCACCGCAGCGTGTCCAGGGACCAGGGGGCCTCAGGCCAGGCCAGGCAGGACGGGTGCTCAAAAAGGCTTCCTGTTCCGCTGGCCTCTCTGGCCCCCCCCTTGCGCCCCTGACCCCCCCTTGGCCGCCCCTGGCCCCCCCTGGCCCCCCCTGGCCCGCCCTGGCCCCCCCTGGCCCCCCCTGTCCCTGGCCGCCCCTGGCGCCCCGCCGGTGGCCCCCCTGGCCCCCCCGACCCCCCCTGGCCCCCCTGGCCCCCCTGGGCCCTGGCCCCCGCCCTGGCCCCCCCTGGCCCCCCCTGGCCCTAACCCCGCCTGGCCCCCTCTGGCCCGCTCTGGCCCCCCCGGCCCGCCTGGCCCCACCCTGGCCCTCCCCTGACCCCCTGACGCCCTCTGGCCCCCCTTCCTTCCTGGCCCATTCCCTTTGAGCCTCCTGACGCTGGCCTGGCCTGCCCTGGTCCCCCCCTGACCCTGGCCCTGGCCTTCGGACCTGGCCTTGGGGAAAGGTTTTTTTGAAAGTAAGCAATTGTCATGAGTTTAGGCCTAAACCCTAAAAGGAATAGGTTTGGGTGGTTTTGCCGCCTTGGACGGCGTGGGGTGGGAGAAAAGTTGTTGATGGCCCTCCAAAATCGGGCCAGAGCTGCTCTGCGCATTTGACGAGGCATTCGAGCCGCTGCTGCATCCTAACCTTCACAGCATCTACGCCCTTTTACAGCAAAACCCTAAACCCTAAACCCTAAACCCTAAACCCTAAACCCTAAACCCTAAACCCTAAACCCTAAACCCTAAACCCTAAACCCTAAACCCTAAACCCTAAACCCTAAACCCTAAACCCTAAACCCTAACCCCCGACACTGCCTGGTAGGGGCGCCACGAAGCGGCCCTGGAGTGACGGCGGCGTCAGCGAAACGGAGGCAAGGTCGACCGACACGTCCACGCACGTGGACCTCGGAGGCTTATTGAAGCCCCAAAAACTCCTGAAATCCTGAAGCCCTAAACCCTAAACCCTGAACCCTAAACCCTAAACCCTAACCCCCTAAACCCCTAAACCCTAAACCCCTAAACCCTAAACCCCTAAACCCCTAAAGCCCTAAAGCCCTAAAGCCCTAAACCCCTAAAGCCCTAAAGCCCTAAAGCCCTAAACCCCTAAACCCCTAAACCCCTAAACCCCTAAACCCCTAAACCCCTCGAGTCCATGGACCTGTGGGAGGTTCTCTAAGACACAATCCCTTCTGGCGGGACTCCAATTACAACACGGAACCTTGTATATCTGGTATGTAGGGCACCCATTTTGGTTTGCTCATGGTAGCTTGATGTAAGTTCCTTAACAGCAGCCCAGCAGAGGCTGCTTGCCCAGAATCCCCAGTCTTCCGACTTCGAACATCATACTTTCATGATCCCTTCAATATGCCACAAACCCCTGAACCCTCTCCTTGAAGCCTAAACCCAAGACAACGCTCAAGCATTGCCACACGGAGCAAGTGGTCACGAGAGACATTTAGTACCCGGGAGCACAGAATCCCTGCGCCATACAGCTCAGAGACTTCAAGAGCCCTTGAAGATATATGACGCATTAGATAACATATTCAACATTCGGTATATATATATATATATATATAGAGCACATATATATATATATATATACATATATTCATGTACCATATCTTACACTACATCTTACACACTTCAAACTATAGTGAAGGACTACTGCCCCTACATTGGAATATCGGCTTTAGGGACTTTCCTCAATCAAGTGGTGTCAGAGCCTCTCACGATCCTTCTCAGCGGGCCTGGTGGTTGGCTTTCTAGGCGCATGCAGCAGCACCACCTCAGGCTGTTCGTCTTGGAACCCTTGCTCTTGATTTGTTCAGAACTATTGTTTCTTCTGGTCCCCTATGAATACAACAACCCCAACAAGTATTTTTCAAGACCGTTCTTGTCTAGCAAGCCTAGAAGAGCCCTTCTTAAGCTGGGGTCAAGGGGGCTTGGAACTTCCGGTGACAAAGAGCAATACTCAAACCTAACATGGAGCTCCGATTTAGAACCTGCATGCGAGTCTGGGATTTGGGTTCAGGGTTCAGGGTTTAGGGTTTAGGGTTTAGGGTTTAGGGTATGCTCCAGATTCCTGTTCAGGATGTCGGGCTTTTGCTTAGGGCGGTTTGGGGTCTGGGGGCATTCAGGCAGAGGTTGCCGGTCCTTACACCAAAACAAATCCAAGAAATCAAATCCGAAACCCCCAAACCACGCCGAAACCCCAAACTCAAGATCAAGCCCGAAACCCTGAACCCTTTACCCTAAATCCTAAACCATGCACACCAAAACCCTAAACCCTGAACCCTAAACTCTAAACCCTCTCCCACCTCGTAGAATGCATTTGCGCGAACCGGGCCGACCATGGCGGCATAGCCGTTGCCTCCGGGCCGCACACATAGGGCTTAGGGCTTGGGGTTCAGGGTTCAGGGTTTCGGGTTCAGGGTTTGGGGTTTAGGGTTTGGGGTTTAGGGTTTAGGGGTTGCGCCAATTTCGAATCTCTTCAGTCGATGATTCTGTGCCGGTTCTTAGGAAAGTACACAAAAGGATCCAGAAATATTCTATCAAGAGACGTCGAACGGATTCGAACAACGTGGTCTCTTCATCTCGATCTCTCACGACAGAAGAGCGACATGGGGCAGGATGAGTCCACCAGCGACCAAAGCTCCAGGAAGCCAAAAGATCCAGTAGGTAGATCCCTTAAACCCTAAACCCTAAACCCTAAAACCTTAAACCTGAACCCTAAACCCTAAACCCTAAACCCAAAACCATGAACCCTAAACCTTACAACTACTCAGTATGTTTACGGGGTACTTTCTACGGGTTTCTAACGAGAGATTCGCCCAAACCCGACACCTTCCAGGATCTGGGTTGTCCCTGAAAAAAGGGAGCCCAAGGATGACTTAGGGTTTAGGGTTTAGGGTTTAGGGTTTAGGGCTTAGGGTTTAGGGTTTGGGGTTTGGGGTTTGGGGTTTCGGGTTAGGGTTTAGGGTTTCAAGCTAAGGTTTTAACGACCAGGGTGGTTCAGGACCCCAATCACTCAGCCCGAGTGCCACCATTTGACCCGGCACCAGTGGTGTCAGGGCCCTAAGCCCTAAACCCTAAACCCTAAACCCCTAACTCAGGGCAGCTTCAGGAAAGGAGTTCCCAGCTGGTGTGCCTTATGTACGGATCATTCAAGGAGTGTACGAGGGCACCAAAGATTATGTTCAGACATGCTAGAAGATATGGGTGTAAGGTTTAGGGTTTCGGGCTACAGCAGATACTACAAAAAAAAGGAATAATATTGGGGAAACTTGCACGAACGCAAACGCAACATAAACTTTCGGTGAATCGAGAACATCTCGGCGCGGCAAGTCTCGGGATGGCGAAAGCTGCAGGACTCCGGTCAAAAACCCCACAAGAATACAGCCTGGTGCGGTTGCGCACCGGCACCCACATCAAAAGGGCTCAACTGCTTCCCTCAACCCTAAACCCTAAACCCTAAATCCTAAACCCTAAACCCTAAACCCTCAACCCTAAATCCTAAGGGGAATAAGCACTTCTGGGTGATCCTGGGGGCCCACGCCATCTGGCAAAGGTCTTGGCTCAGCGATGGGCTGTCCGTCCTTTCGCGGCTCTTTTCGTTTAAGGCTTTAGGGGTTTAGGCACAAGGGTTTGGGGCTGGTAGGGGTTTAGCTTACTTATGCCTAAGTTGCCTTAGTTATGGGGGGGACCTGGGGGTGAAGAGCTCGGATCCCAATACAGAGGACTTGGGGCTTAGGGCTGAACAATTGGAGGTTTAGGGTTTGGGGTTTGGGGTTTAGGGTTTAGGGGTTAGGGGTCAGGGTTTAGGGTTTAGGGGGTTCAGGGTTGAACATCTAGGGTTCAAGGCTTTGGGTTCGGGAGCCAGTGCCGGAAACATCCCCGTGAAGAAAATTGATGTCCGGAACTCAGAAGGTAATCTGCCAGGTGGTGCTGGCAAACCCTAAGCCCTAAACCCTAAACAGTAAAGCCCTAAACCCTAAACCCTGAACCCTAACAGGTGCTTCAAGGCTTTTCAGGAACGCGGGCGCATGTGCGCGTCGGCGTCGAGGGGCTTCCCGGGGGGGGGGGGGGGGGGGGTTCAGTTCAGGGTTCCAGGACAAGGGCTTCGGGTTCAGGGTTGAGGGGGCCTTAGGGTTCCTGGGTTTGGGGTTTAGGGTTTAGGGTTTGGGGTCGAGGGTGGGCATCGTTCTTGATGCTTGAAGGTTTGGTGCTTCGGCTTTTCGGCCTTGGCAGTTGAAAAAATCTCCCCAATGGTGCGGGTCGCGTGAGCCTCGTAGAAGGTGATCTGAAGATCTCCGTGCAGAAATGGCGACAGGACCTCAGGACGAGTTTCATCCAAAGACACCAGTCCTTTGGATGCTCAACTTTCGCATGCAGGAAATTGTATCAGAATGCCCCTCAGTCTACGTCACCAAAGACTTTCGAGTTCCAAAGAACGCATGCTGTGAGGATGTTACAACAATTCGTCAGAGGCGCCTCCCCGACAAAAAAAGAGAGTCGACATTCTCGACTAAGTGCCCCCAGAGCACGAACGTGAAAAACAAACCCTAAACGCTGGAGCCACGTGGTTTTCGTACCCTAAACCCCAAATTATATATAAACCCTAAACCCTAAAACCTAATTAAATCTAAACCCTAAAGCCTAAACCCTAATCCCCAAACCCCGTGGGCTTTTTAAGGGACAATCCGCCTTCGCGTGGAGCAGCACAGGAGGCGTATCGACAAGCCCGCCAGCGCCAATCTGGCCCCGGGGTTGACCCTAAACCCTGAACCCTAAACACTAACCCTAAACCCTAAACCACCCAAAAACCGAACCCCTAAACCCGAATGGTGGGTCTGGGGTTTGCCCTAAACCCCTAACTAAAGCCCTAAACCGCCAAGCCACTAAACCCCTGAGCCCTAAAACCCTATAGTTTGGGGTTTGGGGTTTAGAATTGCGAGTTTATGGGGGGTGAGGTTCTAGGAACCGAACTCAAAGCAGAATACAAGGCACCAGGTTACCGCTGGGCTTTGGTGTACCGGGCCAAACCCTACGGAGCGAAGCCTTACCCTGACAGTCCATGTACCTCGGTATGACATACTTGGGCCCCCCTGGGGTCCAAAGTCCCTAAAACTTTGAGGCACAAGAGTTCTGGGCACATGAACCCTTTATCTAGACGCATGGACCCTTTGGGGTTCGGCCTTAGAACCTTTGACCGAGGCCCTAGAACACGACGATGCGACCCCAACCCTTCAATCCGCTTGGGCTCTTGCTTCAAGGGCCCTGGAGCCTACTTCGTTTTTGGGGCCCATGAAGCCTAAGCATCCTAAGCAGCCCTGCTTGAGCCTACAGTTCAGGTTAAGGGTTGAGGGTTGAGGGTTAAGGTTTAGGGTTTAGGGTTTAGGGTTTAGGGTTTAGGGTTTAGGGTTTAGGGTTCAGCATCTCAAAGTTCAAGCATTCTCTAGGCTGGCAGCCTTTCAAGCGCCCGAAAAGTACCCACCCACCCAGAGAATCCCATACCATTAAGACAATAAAAGTTTCACACGCAACCCAAATTCTTAACCCTACGCTCTTGTCCCTGAACCTTCAACCACCGTAGAACCCTCAGCCCTGAACACTTGAACCCTAAATTTTAGGGCTCCTCAACCCTCATGCCATGGGGAGGGGGGGGGGGGCGGAGGGGGGGGGCGGGGGGGGGGGCGGGGGGGGGGGGGGGGCGGGGGGGGGCGGGGGGGGGCGGGGGGGGGGGGGGAGGGGGGGGGGGGGCGGGGGGGGGGGGCTGGGGGGGGGGGGGCGGGGGGGGGGGGCCAAGGACCTTGCCCACTGATTTTCGGACCTTGCCCGCTAATTTTCGGACCTTGCCCGCTAATTTTCGGACCTTGCCCGCTAATTTTCGGACCTTGCCCGCTAATTTTCGGACCTTGCCCGCTAATTTTCGGACCTTGCCCGCTAATTTTCGGACCTTGCCCGCTAATTTTCGGACCTTGCCCGCTAATTTTCGGACCTTGCCCACTAATTTTCGGACCTTGCCCGCTAATTTTCGGGCCTTTCCCGGGTCCGAAAATTAGCGGGCAAGGTCCGAAAATTAGCGGGCAAGGTCCGAAAATTAGTGGGCAAGGTCCGAAAATCAGTGGGCAAGGTCGTGGGTCAGCGGGCAAGGTCCGAAAATTAGTGGGCAAGGTCGTGGGGCAGCCAATGGACCTTGCCCACTGATTTTCGGACCTTGCCCGCTGATTTTCGGACCTTGCCCGCTGATTTTCGGACCTTGCCCGCTAATTTTCGGACCTTGCCCGCTAATTTTCGGACCTTGCCCACTAATTTTCGGACCTTGCCCGCAAAGCCATTAACATTTATATTATATATGAAAGAGTGGTTTAGGGTTTAGGGTTTAGGGTTAAGGGTTTAGGGTTTAGGGGGCTTTGGGGCTTCGGGCTGTGTTGGGTTTAGGAGTTCCAGAGGTCCGCGGCTTTGGTGCAACAGCCCTCTCCCCGCCCCAAGCCCTCAAATGCGAAAGCCACTTGCTCGGGGCCGTGGGGGTTTAGGGTTCTTAAGGGTTTAACGTTTAGGGTTTAGGGTTTAAGGTTTAGGGTTTAGGGTCGGGTTCAGGCGTTTAAGGCTTCTGGCAGCCTCACCGATGTTCATCGACGACCGGGCGATGATCTGAAGTCCTTTGGCGTCACCCTCCTTGGCTGAGGTTTTTTTGGGTACATAAAGCCCTAAACCCTAAACCCTAAACCCTACACCCTGCACCCTACACCTAAACCCTAAACCCTAAACCCTAAACCCTAAACCCTAAACCCTAAACCCTAAGCCCTAAACCCTAAACCCTAAACCTAAACCCTAAACCCTAAACCCTAGACCCTAGACCCTAAACCCTAAACCTTAAACAAGGCCTTCGGGCAAAGCCATAAGATGAAACCGAAACCCGACCACCTCCCCGAAAATCGAGCCCCACACCCTCAACCAAGTCTCAAGGTGGCTGCAGGCTTCGCGGTTTAGGGTTTAGGGTTTAGGGTTTAGGGTTTAGGGTTTAGGGTTTAGGGTTTAGGGTTTAGGGTTTAGGGTTTAGGGTTTAGGGTTTAGGGTTTAGGGTTTAGGGTTAGTGGCCTCTTAGGAGATCAAGGGCCAATAAGGGTACAGTACTCCTGGGGGCATCCGACCCTTAGAGAACGCGGAAAGAACAGCACCACTACCCTACATCAAAACCTTGATTAAGGTGCTTATCGCCCTCTTTAACATCACCCGTGAAAACCCAAAAGCCCTAAACCCTAAACCCTAAACCCTAAACCCTAAACCCTAAACCCCTGAACTCTGAACTCTAAACCCGGCACCCTCAACCAGCAAGGTTTGGCGCTGGGTTCGGGAATCGGTAGCTATGGCTTAAAGAAGTTGAGGTTTGAAGGTGCAATGCTCAATGCCTACGCTCCACCAGCCCAATCCGGAAGCAATCTGCTGACATCTAACGTAGCTCGAAAAACGGATCCCATACTAGGATGGCCCTTAAATTTTAAAACCCTCTGAAAAAATATTCCTGAGTATGATCCTCTTACACCCCAAAATGGAAAATATAAATCTTCCAAGGGCCTACCTAGCATAGTACTCCCGCGCCCCCCGGAAAAAAATGTCCGGGTGGCTCCGTCCTCGCCACCTCCCTCCGGCCGTGGAAGCATCACCTGCGCACAGGGTTCAGGGTTTAGGGGTTTGGGGTTTGGGGTTTAGGGTTTAGGGGTTTGGGGTTTGGGGTTTAGGGTTTAGGGTTTAGGGTTTAGGGTTTAGGGTTTAAGGTTTAGGGTTGCGGTTTCGCCAAGGGGCTTTCGGGGTGGCTCTGATGGGTGGCACAGGGCGAATGACCCCTAAATCCTAAGCCCGAGATCCGAAATGTTAAGCCCGCAAGCTTAAGCCCCATGGAAAGCTCACCAAGGCGAGACGTCCGTTCTTTGAGCAACAAGGCGGTATGTCAATGTGAATTGTTAACTATGTTTAGCGGAAGCGTGCATGTTTTCTTCCTTTTTGTCCGGGGCTTTTGTGTGCGCAGATATTTCGGACTTTCACTCCAGGGCGTGGGTGGTGGGTTTTGGGTTGCGGAATGTAGGGTGCAAGGTTTTCGGGCTTGAGGATTTTTCGGACGTGGGTTTCGGGTTGGGGTTTTGGGTGCAGGGTTTTCGAGCATGTTTTTCAGAGCATGGCTTTCGGGTTTCGGGTTTGAGGGTGCGAGGTTTTCGAGACCTCGTTCGGGCATGCATGCGTGGATGCGCCGGCAGCATTGCAATCTTGTCTGAAATCAGTGTTTCACCAAGACGAAACGTTTTTTCGAAACCCCTAAACCCTAAACCCTAAACCCTCAACCTTACACCCTAAACCTTAAACCACATTCTTTAAACAATGACAGAAAAAACCTTGTGCGAACCATGTGTCGCTAGCTTCAACAACCCCAAGACCCAACTACACAACCCTCAAGCCCACCCTGAACTCAAGGGACGAAGGGAGGGACCCTTACAAGGGACCTTAGGGGGCTATTTAGGGGTTTAGGGTTTAGGGTTTAGGGTTTAGGGCTACCCCCTTCATGAGCTCGAGACCCCCCAAACCCTGATCACCTGGAAGCTCTTTGGGCGCTCAGTCCAGGCTGAGAGCGGGAGCGGTTCCGACATAGCCTCCAAAGGGGTTTAGGGTTTAGGGTTTAGGGTTTGGGGTTTAGGGTTTAGGGCTTGGGGACCCTTATGAGTGCCCCAGAACCCCCTAAAGCCTAAACCCTAAACCCTATATAAACCCTAAACACCCTTAACAGGGCCAAAGTGCCCCTTCATGGGGACATTTAGGGGGCATCTTGGGTTGGGGGTTTTGGGGGATTAACATGGGGTTTCAGGGGGAGGGGGGGACTGAAAGCGGTGATGGGATAGGGGAGGGGAGTGGGGGGGCGGGGGGGGGGGGGGTTTGGTGGTTGAGAGGATGAGATGACCCTAACAAATTTTGGAGCAGCCCGGCGCTTGAACCCAAAATACCCCAACCCCTAATCCTTCCCCATAAACAAAAGAAAGCCTAGAACATGCAGCATGACTGCCCAAATCCTTAGCCCCCACGCTCCCGGATCCTGAAAGTCCTCAATCAGGGTTTCAGAGTACTACGCAGGGGCTTCCGGGCTTGAGGCTTTGTCAGGGCACTTGATGAACAGATTTCAGGGGTCAGGGTTTGGAGATTTTGGGGGGCTCAGCGAAGTTCAGCGGGGGCCTAAGGTTTACGACCCTAGGACTCTAGGATTTGGGGACCTGGGGTTCATTGGGGCTCAAGGGCGCTTACGGTCTTAGTTGTGGGCTGGGGATGGTTGCGTTCTCTGAGCCGTGCGCCAACAAACCCATGAACAGGCTCCCAGATCAACAGCAGACACGCATCTCTGCCGATTCCACGGCTTTCTCCTGCTGTCACCGCTCAAGTTTGTCTCTGCGTGCTGAGATATACGGGAACATGGAACCTCCGAAGAGGTTCTGCAGACCGTGCCCAAGATTTCTTGAGAGTGCCCTAGACTTCTGACGTTTGGCCTTTAAGGTTTTAGGCACCCTAAACTCTAAACCCTAAACCTAAACTTTAGGGGTTGGGTTTTTGGGTTTAAGGCTGAGGACAGTCTTTGTGAATCAATATGGGCGTTTGATTCGACAGGGTACTTGGAGTAGTTGGTAGTAAAAGCAACTCATTCTTTGGGCTTCCCCATTGTGAGCTTCGACATTTCTGTAGCTTCAGCTCTTTACTTTGGGGGGGGGGGGGGGGTGGGGCGGGTCCAAATGAACCCGAAACCTCAAACCCCGAACCGCCCTACGGACGGGGGGGTCCAGGGCCAAAAACCCTAAACCCCTAACCCCTAAACCCCATACCCTAAACCCTTAACTGAGGCCCCGGGTCCAGAAACCTCTGTGCTTGAGCCCGAACCCCGGAGTCCAGCTTCTTGAAGCATCTCGGGTCTGATTGCCCTAAACCTAGGGTTTAGGGTTTAGGGTTTTAGGGTTTAGGGTTTAGGGGTAGGTTTCAAGGAGCTCAAGTTCTTAGGTAAGCAGCCTGGGGCACTTGCACACGGCGGAACAAGGGCGAAACGACGTAGCCATGAAACAGACGAGCGCAGCCTCTGTAACAGTAGACTGTGCATCGAGCGTTGAGGGGTTCCAGGGGCTCGCCTACAAAATGACACTCAACCCTCTACGAGGATGGCCCTTAAATCCATGTATTCCTGAATAGGATCTCCTTAAACCCAATAAAGGGTGGAAGAATCATATATATATATAAGAATATATGTATATATATATATATGTATATGTATGTGTATGTGTATGTGTATGTGTGTATATATATATATTCTTATATATATATATATGTATTTCCATATATATATATATATATAGTCATCCTTGAATAGATAGAATATGGTTTTCGTTTGTTTGTTTTTTTTTGGGGGGGGGGTTGCTTTTTCCCACGTTTTTGAGGGAACCCATAGATAGAATATTGAAACCCATAGATAGAATATCTCAAAGAGTCCCAAAACCCATAGATAGATATTTTCGGGAGCCCGAAAAAACACCCGTTGTCGGGCCCTCCTGCAGGGGAGGAGGAGGAGGAGGGGGAGAGGAGAGGAGGAGCTACGTACGCCTCAAGAGAGGCGTCTTCAAGTGATGCCTACTTTGGGCTATTTGGAGCCTTACATTTCCCGAAACCCCCAAATCCCAAATCCCCGAAACTGTCATAAAAAAAGGAACCCATAGATAGAATATAGTGGGCCCCGGCGTGCCCCTTGGCCCTAAAGTTTAAGCCAATATTCTATCTAACGTTTTGGGGGTCTGTATATTCTATCTATCGTTTTGGAAAGGGGGTTATTTCATTTTCGGATTTTCAAATATTCTATCTACTTAAGGATGCCTATATGCATGTATTTGATACCAAGGGCCTATACAGTAGGGTCTACCACTTAAGTAAACCCCAAGCCCTAAACCCTAAACCCCAAACCCCAAACCCCAGACTCAAATCCAACAACTAGTAGGCCGCAGCCTCTGAAGTTGGGTAGATACGACAGGCAACGGGCACTTGTCGGTTTTTGAAGCAAGTGCAACCCCAACCCCTGAAAGCCCTAAACCCCCAAAACTCTAAACCCTAAACCCGAAAAAATGCCAAACCCTAAACCCTAAACCCTAAACCCTAAAACCTAAACCCTAAACCCTAAAACCCTAAAACCCTAAAACCCCAAACCCTAAACCCTAAAACCTAAACCCCAAACCCTAAACCCTCAGGGCGATGCATGGATTTGCATATACTGGGAGATACTTCAACCCTACGCACGCCTCTCAGACATAGGAAGGCTCATACTGATACCACCCATAAGATTGCATGGTGATCTTAGGGTTTAGGGTTTAGGGTTTAAATATTCAAGAAGATGCTTATAGATTGTTGCAAATACATTAGAATACCTAGCACAGAGTACAAATATACATAGCAAGGACTTTTGGCAGATAACAACCCTACAATACCAGGAGTACGAACATGAGCAATACCAAATCACAACAAGCAATGAAAATAAACATCTGAAAGAATACTAAAATACTAATATACTAATATGAAAACGCGAATGCTATTTGGGTTCAGTGTTTCCTCATTCAGGGCTTAGGATCATTGCGTCTGGTCGTGTCAGTGTACAAGTTTCCTCCCTGTAGTATCCCAGCCCTGGAAAACGACCCCCCCCCCCCCCCATTATCATCATGGGAGTGTAAAAAGGAACAAGAAAGAAACCCGTGAGCTAATAATGAAACTTTCCAAGGGCTCATACACATACAAACAAGGGGCGCTTTCGGGCATGAAATGAAATTGAGTTTCGTGCATCATTTTTCTACACAAATAACATTCACGCTTCTCTTCGCTTCGCCTATTCTCGCCTATTATCGGGGCGCCAAATACGAAAGAAAAAACGCTACAATGAACGAAACAAAAAGCAGTGTTCAAAATAAACAAGCGAACAGCCAAATTATATTCCTTCGCTCACCGCTGTGTGCCCCTACTGACAAACCCGTGCCGTCGTTCATTCTCTTCTCCTTACGCTGTAGCCGCACTGTAGCCCTACTCTGGGTCCTGGACTGATAGTGCTCCTTTACCCCTATAGAACACGGCAAAAAGACGAGACAGGAAAGCAGAAGGGGGAAAAAAAACAACCCAAAAAACCCGATCAATCAAGGGCTTCGGTTTCAGTCTCTGGGGACGATCTAGTGGCCGTCTCGTCCCTAGGCTTTTCGGAACAGTGGTTGGGTTAGAACCCCCTAAAAAGACTGAAGAACAATCATCCCTTTATTGCCCCGGTACGGAGGAATATTTTCTGGAGTGGTTCTGAAGAAACTCGTTCTGAAGGTCCGAGGGTTCGGGGTGTAGGCGAAGCCACGCCTTGTGCCCCCTGACCCCCCAAACTCACCCCTCGCCGTCGTGCCATAATGGAAGCTGATATTTATCTCATTTCTAGCATGTTTTATGGGCACGTTTTGCATGAAGAAAAAAAACACATGGAAAAAAACATTCCCTTGGGACATCTCACCACAAAATGCTTAGCCCCTTTCACAGCCCCTCACCAGGGGCAACTCCCTAAGCCCCTAGAGCCCTTACCATGCCAGCAGATCTGGGTAGACCAGTAACCATGTTGAAACCCTAAACCCTAAACCCTAAACCCTAAACCCTAAACCCTAAACCCTAAACCCTAAACCCTCAGGGGTACCTTTTTGAGATCTAAGGTTTCCCGTTTCGGGCTTTTCGAAGGGACCCCTAGAGCCAAACGAATGGCAAAAGGACTCCACTGGGCTACCAAGATATGCCAATCAAGGCCAAGCGTTGCAAGTGTGCTCTCGGCAGCTTACGCAGATGCTGCAGAACCCTAGGGCGGTTTAGGGTTGAGGGTTTAGGGTTTAGGGTTTAGGGTTTAGGGTTTAGGGTTTAGGGTTTAGGGTTTAGGGGCCAGTGTACCTCCTGAGAAGCCTGGCGTGGACAATTCTCTGGGCACTTGTGGGAATGCCAGACCATGGAACGGAATGCGCGCGAACCGCGTTCAGGTGAAAAGAGCTACGTAACTTTCTTCCCAAAGCCCCACCTACAAACCTGGGGTTTAGGGTTTAGGGTTTGGGGTTTAGGGCTTCCAAAATGAGACTGCTGAGAGCTGTCCGGACTCAGCCGGAAGTAAGCCGCAGCTGTGGACCGATCCTAAACCCTACCCTACACCCTACACCCTACACCCTAATTACACCCTACACCCTACACCCTACACCCTACACCCTAAACCCTAAACCCTAAACCCTAAACCCTAAACCCTAAACCCTAAACCCTAAACCCTAAACCCTAAACCCTAAACCCTAAACCCTAAACCCTAAACCCTAAACCCTAAACCCTAAACCCAACTTTGCACTAAACCCCCAAGCTCGCAGCATTGTCAGGGAAGATGGCTCTGGAACAGCTTTTGGCCATAGCGAGACTCAGAGCATCCCAAGAGGGGGACTTCTCCCCCCAAACGGGAACCTCCAGAACCTAGAACCTGGAGCTCGTCTGCTCCAAGGGTGTGGGGAGTTTAGGGTTTAGGGTTTAGGGTCTAGGGTCTAGGGTCTAGGGTCTAGGGTCTAGGGTTTAGGGTTTAGGGTTTAGGGTTTAGGGTTTAGGGTTTAGGGTTTAGGGTTTAGGGTTTAGGGTTTAGGGTTTAGGGTTTAGGGTTTAGGGTTTAGGGTTTAGGGTTTAGGGTTTAGGGTTTAGGGTTTAGGGTTTAGGGTTTTGAGTGCAATGGGCACACCTCTTCAGCTCGCCAGCCCACTGTGGTTTAGGCTTCAGGGTTCAGGGTTCAGGGCAGGGCTTTTTTTGGGATCCTTGAGATCAAATGGCATCCCACGGAGCTCGGAGTTAGGGTTTAGGGTTTAGGGTTTAGGGTTTAGGGTTTAGGGTTTAGGGTTTAGGGTTTAGGGTTTAGGGTTTAGGGCAGTTTAGGGTTCAGGGAAATGACTCGCCGCCTTGCTGGAACTAAATTCAGCAGAATCGTTGGCCGAAAGTCCGCGTCGCAGACCTCGGTCAAACACGCCTGGCTTTCTCTCCAAGATGAGTCAGCGCAGGAAGCTTTAGAAGACTCGTTGGGGACAGGGCCAGGCGCTGAGAACTCGGCAAGCGCCTTTCCCTTCGTCCCAACTTTGTTTTTCAAATGGTCCCTTCTGTAAGGGGCCAAATGGCAGGTCGTGCGCCGAGGCATCGGGTGCAATGGGAAAACCAGGAAGCAGCTTGAGGTTGTAGGCCTAAGGGTCTCAATTACTATGTACTTTAAGCCAATTCTCTCTCTCTCTCTCTCTCTCTCTCTCTCTCGCTCTCTCGCTGTCTCTCTCTCTCTCTCTGCACGCTTTTGGGCTAGGGTCCGGGCCCTCTCGTCTCCTAAACACAGACCATACGACATTGTAAGGAACCCTCAGAATGGTCCCAAACCTCATCCCACAGGCTACTAGTCTAGGGTTAAGGGCTGAGGGTTCACGACTTTAGGTCTTCGTTTTCTTGTTGGGGGGGGGGGGGGGGCGCGGGGTCGCGGCCTACTAGCTGCCTTCTAGCAGATGTTGGCGTGGGCACGAAACTTCGCGTCAAACTTCGACACATGTACACTGGGGCACTTATTCACTTTGACCCTATAGTTAGGAGGTGATCAGCCCTAACCCCTAAACCCCTCTCCCTAAACCCTGGGGGAGGCGCTAGGTGTAGCCCGGGCCTTAAGCCTCTTTTCGATGGCTTGTGTACGCGGAGTACATTATGTGGGTATCTGAGGGAAGCAAACCGGATTGCCGGATGCCAGGCGCGACGGTTTAAGACAGACACTGCATGAAGGCCGCCGAACCGGCTGGTGTTATGGGCAGCTTCAAGAAGGGAGGTGCTTGAACCACCCTGGACCACTTTGACGCAAAGCTCGCAACGTCTAATTACCCCGAATTATGCTTGAGTTTACTTCCCAAGTTTGTAACTGTGCCTACAACCAGGCACCCAAGGCCCCCCCCCCCCCCCTGATACCCCAGTCTTCCGAATTTCGCCCAGCAAGCACCGCGGGACCATGTTCATATACCAAGCGCAACACGCTCAACCGAAAAGCCCTAAACCCTAAACTTATTGGAAGTATGAGTTCAGCCTCTCCTGAATGTAGGAGGTGCGCTGGCAAGGGCTTGCTTCAAGCCACCCTCCGCCGCTGGCGTCGTTGCTTGCGACACTGGTGCTTTGCCTGAGGCGGGGTGGCGGGGGAGACGAGGAGGAACACAAATGGGAATTCTCGCAAAGTCCTGACCCGGGGAATTGCTTTGAGATCCGATGATTGAGAAAAGATATGAGCCATGATTCCATGAGATGGCAGCGCGGAAACAGGTCTGCCTCGATCGATGCTAGCAAAGGGTGCTGGGTAGGGGTTTAAAAAATATTTTGTAATCAAAATTATAATTTACTGATGGCTTCGAAGGCGTGCTGCAAGCGGAGCGGAGGCTGTAAACATTCAGAAATGCAGCATTTCTGACCGTTGCAAGCTCTGAGTACCGAAAAACACAGCATTGATGCGGGAATCACTGAAAATAGCTGCATTTCTGAGTTTCCAGAGATGCTGCAGATACTGTATTTTGCAGCAGTTCTGCACTTTCAGAGGCTGGAAATACTGTACGTTGCAGCATTTCTGAGTTTCCAGAGGCTGCAAATACTGTATATGGCAGCATTTCTGCGCTTTCAGAGTCTGGAAATACTGTAAATAGAAGCATTTCTGAGTTTCCAGAGGCTGCAAATCAATGCTGGCATCTTGGCAGTAAAAGTTTCGAAAAAAAGCGTATACTCTGAAGCAAGCCAGAACGATTTAAAAAAGGTTAGGAGGATTGGGGGGGCTGCCCCCCCCCCCCGCCCCCCCGCATGCGCAAACACAATGCTCGCATCATGGGTTTCGAAAGTATTCTGAAGCACCTGGCACGACTCAAAATAAAGCGGGGGGATTGGGGGGGGGGGGGGGATGCAGCGCCCCCCCCCCCCATTTGCAAACACAATGCTCGCATCAGAGGCGTCGAAACGATGCGTATGCCTTGAAGCAAGGTTGAAATAGTTTGAAGCAAGCTGGCACGACTTTAAAAAACTGGGGGGTTGTTGGGGGGGGGGGGGGGCACAGCCCCCCCCCCCCCCCCCCCATTCTTTCTTGATTTCTTCCCCTTCCTTCCTTCCTTGCTTCCTTGCTGTTCTGAATAAGGGCCTTTCGATAATGAGTTCTACGGTTTCGGGTTCAGGGTTCAGGGTTCAAGGTTCAGGATTCAGGGTTCAGGGTTCAGGGTTCAGGGTTTAGGGTTCAGGGTTCAGGGTTCAGGGTTCAGGGTTCAGGGTTTAGGGTTTAGGGTTTAGGGTTTAGGGTTTAGGGTTCAGCTATGTGAGCGACACCTGTAAGCCTGCAATAAGACGCAACAACCATCCCATCTGGCAAACTCGGCATGAAGCTTCGCAGCCTCGCAACTCTCGACTCGGGACAAGTCTTTAGCTGCTTCTGGGGCTTAGGGCTTAGGGCTTAGGGCTTAGGGCTTAGGGCTTAGGGCTTAGGGCTTAGGGCTTAGGGCTTAGGGCTTAGGGCTTAGGGTTTAGGGTTTAAGGTTTAGGGTTTTGGGTTTAGGGCTGGGGGTTTGTTCATGTTTAGTGTTGACCTGTCTTCCCTCAACCCTCGAACCGAGTTCGTGAGAACACTGGCTTTGTTAGAAGTCTGATGGTCTGGTGTGTCACTGTCCGCAACGCCCCCCCCCCCCCCCCCCCGGGTGCCAACAACAAAAAAGATGTGCTGAAACTCTTGATATTAGGCTTGGCCCTCCCCCAAATGTTAAGCCCCCTTCCCCCGCCCCCTAATGTTCTCATAGTCGTATAGTAATCGAGGATTTTGGGGTGCTAATAGGTTCAGGGTTTAGAGGTATTTCCCAAAGATGCCCTACTGCTTTCATTTACATTCTTGGGAGTGACCGATTTCAAGGAATCCTGTGAGTTCATGTTCTTCAGGAGGGTTTAGGGGGCTTATGTGGGTTCGGAAAGGTTCAGGGCTCAGGGTTCAGGGATCAGGGTTTAGGGTTTAGGGTTCAGGGTTTACGGGTTTATCATGGGTTCCCGCACTACCCCCCTCTAGACTAGCCCCACCCCCCGGTTTCGGGTCAAGCCTTCTTCTTGTCCTGCATTGCCGCTCCAGAATCGCAGAAGTGGCAGAAGGCACATGCGAACCCGTTGATGCATCCTTCCTGATGGCAGAGCAAAGTGGGCGGCGCAACCCTCATGCCTTTGGTTCGAAGGATATACTCGCTCCCCTTACCTAAACCCCAAAGCCGAAACACCAAACCCTAAACGGCACAGGGTGCAGGTCCCAGTTCCAAGCATCACAGAGGTCCCGAGCCGCAACATAACAGCCACAAGTCTGGGTTTAGGGGTTAGGGTTTACGGTTTCGGATTTAAGGTTTCAGGGTTTAAGGTTTAGGAGGCTTAAGGTTTAGGGCTTAGGGTTCAGGGTTTAGGGTTTAAGGTTTAGGGCGGAGGGCAAACGCCAACTGCCCTACCCCTTAGACTCATCGACTCCCACTCTTAAACCCTCAAACCTCCTTGGCCCTTAGACCCAGACGCTTTCCCCTTCATGAAGCCCTGACCCCTCAACCAGAACACCCTGAACCCTAAACTCTGGACCCTCAACCTTAAACCCTAACCCCTAAACCCTGAGCCAACACCTTACACCCTGAACCTTTCTCCTAAACGCTAAACTCTAAACCCTAAACCCTGAACCCATCCTGGCAAACCAAACCCTAAACCCTAAACCCTAAACCCTAAACCCTAAACTGCCGAGAGCGCCGCTGTCCATTTACATGGGCGCTCGAGGCTTCGACCGAGGTCCCCGACCGAGCGTCTCTACAGAACGGTGAGGGAGGGTAAAGCCTCAGTGCCTGGCTACGCCTCAGACCTAGGGCGTAAGCCCTAATATAATGAGGACTGCGAGGTGTTTTGGGGTCCGGGGGGGTACCCCCGGGGCAATTCTGGGCCCTGAGCTGGCAGATTCCAGGGACCCCCCCTCCTTCTGGGCTGGTGTAGGGGGCAACCTGCAAAAAACGCTTTTTTGATGCAGAAACCGAACCTGCCTGGGAATCCCCTGGGACCCCCCTGGGACCCCCCTGCGACCCCCCTGCGACCCCCCTGACTCCCTGCAACCCGCCTGACAATCAAATGGGACCCTCTCAGACCGCCTCTGAAACTCTGAGACCCCCCTGACACACCCCTGGGACCCCCCTGGGCCATTCTGGAATCCCTCAAACCGATCGGGGACCTCTTGGGATTTTTCTGGGACCGCTGGGACCTTCTGAGACCTTTTCTGAGACCCTGCTGGGACCTTCCTGGGACCCCCTGGGACCCCCCTGGGACTACCCTGGGACCTCCCTGGGCCCCTAAACTGACCTTCCTCGCGGCAGGGGCCAAGGCCGGGGTTTGGGATCCGCCTGCGGCCACCTCTCTGAACCCCCCTCAGCCTGGGTCTTGATTTCGGTGGGACGCGTAAGCAGGGGCCGGCCAAGGCCCCTGCTTCCCCCCAGCGTTTTGGGCTGCGTGGGTTGGGGTTTGCCAAGACCCGCACTGAACATTTGACGGTTTTGGGCACCCCTCCAGTTCCGTGAAAGCTCCAAGAAGCCTACGAGTCGCTGACAGGCTCCACAAAGCTCGGGAGGCCCCACCCTGCTCTTTCTCTGTCAAAAGCAAGAAAGCCCCCCCCTCAGGGGGGTGAACCCTAAACCCTAAATGAGAATAGTTTGGGTGGTTGGGGTGGGACTACACGCTAACGCAAGCGAGCGGCCCGGGTGCTTTTAGCACCAGCAAGCTTCCCTTCTATACACCCTACACCCTAAACCCTAAACCCTAAACCCTAAACCCTAAACCCTAAACCCTAAACCCTAAACTCCCCAGGATCCCCTGAGCCCTAACCACCCTAAACACCCCAAGCACCCTAAGCCACCTAAACCCTTAAACACCCTAAACACCCGAAAAACTCTAGGAACCCCAAGAACCCCAAAAAAGACCTTTAAAACCCCTTAAAACCCTAAAAGACCCTGAAAACCCTAAAAAGCCCTTAAAAACCCTCAACGCCCTGCATCCCCCAAAGCCATGCTTCGGCTCGGAGAGTAAAGTGTCGGCACGGCTTGCACGACCCGTCCAAATGTGCCTGGCGCTGAGCTCGTGCCTCCTCTAGCTGGGTTTTGGGGCTCAGGGTTTTGGGGGTTTTGGGGGTTGAGTTTTTTTTTTTTTTTTGGGGGGGGGGGGGGGGGGGGGGTAAGGGTTTTGGGGGTTTAGGGTTTCGTGTGAAAAAGCTATGTATTTCAGGGACGGCGGATGGACAAATTCGTGCATGAACCGGTCCAAGACGAGCATGGCATGTGAACCGGCGCACTGCCCGCACCCCTCGCAGTTTCAATGTTGATGACACGCATGGCTGATGCAGGATTTGGGCCATTGGCGCACATGCCTGCTGCACATGTTCCGGAAAAGCAATATTAAACCCTAAACCTTAGACTGCAAAAACCTTAACCCTAACCCCAAAAACGTGGCCTCTACTAGAAACGTGATGCGCAATTTCGTCTGTCAACAGTATCACCGACTTCGGGCTTTAGGGTTTAGGGCCTGAGGGGTTCCAACATACTACTTAGACGGGTTGGGGGTGTAGGGTTTAGGGTTTAGGGTTTAGGGTTTAGGGTTAGGGTTCAGGGTTTAGGGTTTCGGGTTAGGGTTGAAGGTTTAGGGTTTAGGGTTAGGGGTAGGGAGGGTCTAGCGGCCAGTAGCTAAAGAACTTGGAAAAAACAGGGCTGACAGGGCTCCGCGAACACCAGGACTGTAGGCCCCATATGACAGTGTTTATAGGGGTTAGGGTTTAGGGTTAAGGGTTTGGGGTTTAGGGTTTGGGGTTTAGGGTTCATGCCGAACCTGAAGAAGACACGCTACTTTGTTACTTTGCTTTGGTCTTGTGCTTCAGGGTGCCGGGGTCGGCAGCGTGGGGACACACGCGCTGCTCTCAAACGCCCTAAACCTGAAAATCCCTCAAGCCTAAATGCCTTAAACCCTAAATCCCAAACCCCAAACCCCTAAACCCCAAACCCTAAACCCCCAAACCCCAAACCCCTAACCCCTAAAGGCCCTAAACCCTAAACCCTAAACCCTAAACCCTAAACCCCTAACCCCAAATGGCCCTAAACCTTAGGTGAGCCCTGGAACTGGAGACCCGCCTGCCACGCAATCGTGATCACGTCACTGGCGCCGCCGCTGTCCTCTTGTACCAAACAAAGAGTTAAAAGGGTATAGGGAGGCTTTATGAATCCTAAACCCTAAACCCTAAACCCTAAACCCTAAACCCTAAACCCTAAACCCTAAACCCTAAACCCTAAACCCCAAGCCCTAAGGCTCCTAGGACTCTTACTTTAAGGTTTTTGGGCCCAAGGGCCTTATTATAAGAGGTTTTATGGGTCAATTCGAGCCTAAGGGAAAGAGTAGAAGGGAATAGGGGATAGGGAGGTTTTGCGAATTGGAAGGGAAGTTAACCCAGCTGTGCAGCCCAACTGCCAGCAAGACAAAGACTAGTAATTGCTTAAGAACCCCCCGCAAAAGAACAAATTCTTCCTTATAAGGGTAGTATAGGGATTCTTATGTGTTATTCTTTTGGGGTTCCTAAAGTGGGACAAGATAATGAATGAACAGATGTCCAAAAGAAGGATACAAATAATAGAGCTTCAGGAACTAGAAAGCCCCCAAAAAGAAGAACAATTATTAATAAGACTTCATATTTTTTTAGTGAATTTTCTGAATAAATCTCTAGACCAAATATGAAACCTATAAATGAATCCAAATAAAAGATGATAAAATGAAAGAAAACAATTCTATGAGAAGTGGATTCCAGTCCAACATTTATTATTAAATCCTTCAAAGAAAATAGACTTGTAATAAGAGCAAAGAACAATAACCAAGAACTACGAATAAGAAACAAAATGAATCTGATGCAACTTCTAAGTGTTTAGATTTCCCAAATACCAAAAAAACACGTACGATGCAAGCAATTTAATATACTGTAAAGGGGCCATAAGAAATGTGCTAGCAATGGCCCGTCATTTCGTTCATAAAATTCACTGTCTTGCTTCGCTCACACTATGAATAATAATCTCGCGTCCGTGAACTCCCTTGCAATATTATTACTATTGCTCTCTTTCTCCTTCATTTATAGTTTCATTCTGGATTCACTTCGTTCTCTCTCACATTCAATCACTAACTCCTCCAAAACCCCGTAAAATAGAGAAATTGACCGCTCTCTCCCCCAAAGCTCCTTTGTTAACTGCATTTGTGAGTGAAACGAGAGCGATATTAGCGGTCACAAATAATCTCCCATAACCGCACATAATATTAACCGTTCATCCAGGGCTAGGAACCCAACATGGGACATGTCAACCTTTGTCGGAAGTCCTCTGTATAAGTGCCACTGGCCGACGTTGAGTCGTCCTGTGCCGCAGCCACTGTGGCCTTGGGGTGCTACTCATATCACATGAGGATTCCTGTTGACAAACGAGGAGCCTTCCTTGCTTAGGGGAGTCCACGGTTGGTTCGTGGGCTTAATACACTAAACCCGAAACCCAAAACCCTATAACTACCAAGTATGTCTGTACATTGCTGCAGCGTGACTCCTCGCCTCCTTCATTCATTCTCTTCTCCTCCATCCTTATACTTATCTTGGAGATTCATGGTACTTAGTAACCAATTATAACGGTACTTAGAATAAGCCCCTTAAGTGCCCTAGTATCGTTATAGGTACAGTCATTAGTACAGTTATAATTGGTTAATAAGTACCATGAACCTCCAAGTACCTTCTGTTTAGCTCACGCTTGTTGAGGTAAGGGCTGTACCTGACGCTCTTTCAAACCGGGTGGGTGGGTGGGGGGGGCGTCTTCGAAGTCTGTGATGTGGCAGAAACGCTGTGTCTCTTTCTACCGCACCTGGAGTCTGGGTTTAGGGTTTAGGTTTAGGGTTTAGGGTTTGGGGCTTAGGGTTTAGGGTTCAAGGTTTAGGGTTTAGGGTTCAGGGTTCAGGGTTTAGAGTTTAGGGTTTAGGGCTTCTCGCCGCGTCGCGGCAGACAATTTCATGCGGAGAGGGCGCCCCAACACCCTCAGGGGGTGTGAGGGGGCAGCATACGTTGCGGCGGCATTTTTTGAAGTTGGAGCCACCACAACCAGAAAGGTTGGGTTGTTCTATTTTTTCCCACCCCCTGCTTACGCAGGCATCCACCCAACTTTTCTCCTTTTGGGTGCCCACCCCCCCCCCCCCCCCCCCCCCCCCCCCTTTTTCTACCGCAGCGCCCCCGCCCACACCGCACCCCCCCACCCGCCCCTCCAGACTGGACCTTGGTAGACAGGACATAAGTCAGGCTGCCAGTAGGATCGACTCGTATCTCGCGTTCGGGGTTTGGGCTTGCAGCTTAGCTTAGGGACCACGGCACATCGTGCCAGATTTTGGAGGACTCCTGGTTTAGCGGTTTAGGGTTTAGGGTTTAGGGTTTAGGGTTTAGGGTGTCGAGTTTAGCGTTTAGGCTTTAGGGTAACAACAATTTCCGGCTTTGAGGGTTGAGAGGTTTCGGGCCTCTTGGGTCGGCGGCCTGAGCCGGAGGCTCCTAAATTTAGGGTTTAGGCTGAATGGGCAGGCATGCTGTCATTCATGCCTTTGCCGCTGCAAAAGCGCCGTCTGCGAATTGGCATAACATGCTTTCGTTTGCCAGTATGCGGGTAGTTCTCTAAATTAGGGTCCCTCTTGGGGTCCTTCTGTGGTACTATATACAGAAACCCTAAACCCTAAACTCTAGACCCTAAACCCTAAACCCTGAACCATAAACCCTAAACCCTAAACACTAAACCCTAAACCCTAAACCCTAAACCCTAAACCCTAAACCCCAAACCCTAAACCCTAAACCCTGAAGGACCTCAAAAGGGACCCACAATTTGAAGAACTGCCCATGTCGAGCCTGCAAGCAAGAAGACCCTGCAAAGCCTCCCTGGGTTTGCCTCTGTTCCACACGTCCTCCCTCCCAAAAAAATGGGTTTTTGTTGTTGACCTCTATTTCATTATGAAGTTGATCTCGACTTTTGATGTTTGTTCTACTTGATCTCTATGTGAGTTCTTGTTTGATCCCCTCGCTGTTGCAGGGGGCCCGGGTTGTGAGCGACTGCAACTTGAAACCACGAACCTTGAAACCCTGAAGCCTCAGAGAAGCCTCAGAGAAGCCCGAAAACTGCAAATGCCTGTCTTTGAAGGTTCTCATTCTCTTTTCTTCAGAAGCGACTCAAAGGCATTCCAAACAAAGTTCTCAAAACGCTAAGTCACTTAAGTCCCGCCCGAAACCCCTGAACTCCCCGCACTCCCGAAACCCTAAACTCTACAAACCCTTGAAGCTAAGAGTCGGTTGGAAGACATGAATTTGCCTCATCCGCCGCCCAGTCCGTTGGACCGATCAAAGCTGCAGTCCTAGCCGTGTGGGGGGTTATTTGGAGGACCTTTGGACTTAGCAAGTCTGGTTTCTTTGTAGCCCAGTAACCACATTTTCATACGAAACGGACTCTTTTAGTAAGGGCACCCTTCTGTGGGTTGGTTACTTATAAACCTTGAGCCAAAAAAAGGGAAAGGGTACAGTACCACTGGGCAGGGTTGGGGAATCATAACAGGAGGCACCCAAATGTTTCTGCCCGATGGAAAACATTGGGAGGCGCATGCCAAAGCCAACTTTGGGAAGATCACAAGGTGCCAATCCGGATGACAGACGCCAGTTCTTGGCAGGGTTTAGGGTTTAGGGTTTAGGGTTTAGGGTTTAGGGTTTAGGGTTTAGGGTTTAGGGTTTAGGGTTTAGGGTTTAGGGTTTAGGGTTTAGGGTTTAGGGTTTAGGGTTTAGGGTTTAGGGTTTAGGGTTTAGGGTTTAGGGTTTAGGGTTTAGGGTTTAGGGTTTACGCGAACTCCCAAACACACTTCTGGGCACGAGGGCCGAAACTACGTCAGAGTCGAAGTTCCGGATTCACGGCGGTTGCCTTACAACAGCAGGTTTCAAAAAGCTCTAAATCCTAAACCCTAAACCCTCAACCCTAAAACCCTAAACTCTGAACCCTGAACCCTGAACCCCCACCCCCTAAACCCGAACCGGAATCCCTAAACCTAAACCCTAACCCCAGTAGGTTACCGGTCGAGATTTCCGCAAACCCTAATTTTGCTGGTGGGTAGCCATGCACAAGCCTCAAAGGCTCTCGACAGCGCTACTATGATGAGTATTCGAGTGGGTGTGAGGATTGGGGCAGCCGTAGACCATGAACCGCTCTGCCTGATACCCCCCCCAACCCCAAAACTGCGTGTCCACATTCCGGGGGGAGCAAGTTCCTCCTCCCGGGGCAGACTGGTAGCTTGCAACTATGATAATCTGATATGGTGGCGCCCAGCCGCATCCTTGTATGAACGTCGGGTTCCGAGCTGCTCCTCCTGAGAGTAGACGCTGTATCCTCACACGGAGCGTGGAGCATTTCCCCGCTTGGAGGGGGCAGATATGGAGAACATCTTTTCCTAAACATATGAGCCGAAAATGCGAGGAAGCTGCTTCAAATGGGGGGGCAAACTCTTTGCTCATAGTGAGCGAGGCCAAGGGGGGCTTCAAGGCGAGCACCCTTGTCTTGGGCAAAGCTTGGCTAGAACCTCCTCGTCTTGGTGAAATCTTTTGGTGCCTATGGCTTGCTTTCTTTTGGGGGGTTTCTCCCCTCCAAGTCATGATGAGACTTTATTGCAATTGAAAGGCTGCAGCGGAGAAGTCTGCCGGTCCGTTGAGGTCAGTGGGGGAGGTGGACCCTGATCCTAGAGTTGAGCCGGTCCTTCTCAGCTTCTTCGTCACGGAAGTGGAGGAAGGTGTTCTTGGTTTCAAACTGCGCCAGAAGTAGAGCAGCTGCCGGAAAGTCTGCGAACATGGCGAACTCGGATCGGCTGCCCCGCGGGATCCGGTCTCTGGGCCCAAATGCTGCAGCGAAGAACCCTAAACCCTAGAAAGCTCTAGATCCTATGTAAAACCCTACACGTCCTCTCAGCCCCACTATCTAGGCTTTGGGGTCCCTTTTTAAGGATCCCTAAGGGAGTAGAAGGGCCGTCTTAGGAGTATATTAAAAGGACCTTTAGGGGTACAACCTTAGGGGTACGAGCCTTCATACGTTGACACAAGCCCTACAAAACCTGCAAATCCTGTCAGCCTTAAACCCCGGTGAACCCTTGAAGCCATCAAGAAAAGCTAGGGCTGGCCCCTCAACCCTATACACCCTATACACCCTATACACCCTATACACCCTATACACCCTATACACCCTATACACCCTACCCTATACACCCTATAAACCCTATAAACCCTATAAACCTTATAAACCCTATAAACCCTACAAACCCTATAAACCCTAAACCCTATAGCCCCTAAATCCTGAACGCGATGCCTGACAACGTCTTCAGACTAAAGGGCAAGATTTGGAATGTTGCCCCCTAGACAAACACTCCTTAGCACATGTTATAATCGGGTTTAGGGTGTAGGGTTTAGGGTTTAGGGTTTAGGGTTTAGGGTTTAGGGGGTACTATAATCCCGATTAAGGACTGTTAGTACAAGGGGGAACATCCCAAGGCAAGATCCTGGCTTGGGGGTCTTGGGGTTGAGGCTTTCGGGCTTCAGGGGCTTTAAAGGTTGGTCTTAAGGGTCTCGGGGTTTAGGGTTTAGGGTTTAGGGTTCAGGGTTTAGGGTTTAGGGTTTAGGGTTTAGGGTTTAGGGTTTAGGGTTTAGGGTTTAGGGGTTTAGGGTTTAGGGTTTAGGGTTTAGGGTTTAGGGTTTAGGGTTTAGGGTTTAGGGTTTAGGGTTTAGGGTTTAGGGTTTAGGGTTTAGGGTTTAGGGTTTAGGGTTTAGGAGCCCCTTCAGGGTTTGGGGGCCCGGCAAAGCCCGGCAAACACCGTCAAGCCTGGAACAGCGCAACCTGCTGCGCAAATCTCCACCCCCTCCACCCACCCAGTTCCACACCCTAAACCCGAAACCATCAAAAGGTTCTGATACTCCCCACTACTCCCTAAGGCTCCCGAAGCTTCCCTTAAGATTCCCTAGGTACCCTCAACCCTCAAGCCCTAAGCCCTAAGCCCTAAACCCTAAACCCTAAACCCTACACTCTAAACCCTAAACCCTCCATGAGCCGCCCTCCCTTAAGAACCCGACAACGAACCCAGAGCCTGGAGGTCGAGGATGCCATTCCGGTCGTAGGAAGGGCAGGACCCCGACTCCTTCAGGGTTTAGGGTTTAGGGTTTAGGGTTTAGGGTTTAGGGTTTAGGGTTTAGGGCTTAGGGCTTAGGGCTTAGGGCTTAGGGCTTAGGGTTTAGGGCAACTTAGGGTTGAGCCAGACCCAGGAGTAGCCTAGGAAGAAAAAGATACCTTTTTGGCATAAAGGAGCTTATGAGGAAACCCCAACCTTAAAAAAGGGAATTCCAGTTTAGGTTGGGGGTTGGGGCTTCAGGGTTTAGGGTTCAGGGTTTGGGGTTTAGGGTTTGGGGTTTGGGGTTTGGGGTTTAGGGTTTGGGGTTAAACCCTAAACCCTAAACCCAAAACCCTTAACCCTTAACCCTAAACCCTAAACCCCAAACCCTAAACCCAAAACCCTAGACCCTAGACCCTAGACCCTAAACCTTAAACCTTAAACCCTAAACCCTAAACCCCAGAAGGAGTACATATAAAAAAACACTCCAAACCAGGAATCTTGGAGTTTGCGGTTTAGGGTTTGGGGCTTAAGGTCTAGGGTGCTTTAGACCTCCCAACCATCCCTAAAATGGTGTGTAACGAGGAAGCTTCGGGCTGTAGGGTTCTCATGGTTCAGCAATTGGGAGGGTCTGGGTGAGTTAGAGATCTCGGCGCCGGTGGTGACACATAGGGGCATAAAGGGTATTTTGTGTACTCCCTATAGGTTCAGGGTTTAGGGGCCTTAAGTCGTTCTTGCCTCATTAGGTTTACAGGAGCCACGCCAACCGAAACGTCATCCTCCCAGAAAAAACACACCTGAGCCTTATCGCCGAAAAACACCTGGAGGCTTCCACACAACCCCTAAGCCATGTGAAGTTACTGGTGTTTAAAGGGAACCCCTGAATTGAAGTACTTGGAGGTTCATGATACTTATTAACCAACTATAGCTGTGCTTATAGCCCACATACAAGATCCGTAAGTGCCCTGATATGGTTATAAGTACAGTGATAAGTACAGGTATAATTGGATAGTGAGTACCATGAACCTCCAAGTAGGGTTTATGGTTTCGGGATTCGGATCTAGGATTTTGAGGGTTTAGGGTTTAGCTTTAGGGTTTAGGGTTTCGGGTCTCGGGTTTCGGGTTTAGGGTTTAGGGGGTAGGGTGTAGGGTGTAGGGTGTAGGGTGTAGGGTGTAGGGTGTAGGGTTTAGGGTACATTGCTAAACTGCTACATTTCACCTAAGCCCTGAACCCCTGAACACGAAACCCTCGACAGAAGCACCTCCGTCTTGGGCTCCAGGGCTAAGTTGAGCCTTGGTACAGGGGCCGTAAAAATTAGAACCGGGTTTTGTTGTGGTCATTATAGTACAATTATCAAGGGACCATAAGGGAATACTATTAGTGAATATTCCGACCCCTGTATTATGAGGCTGTGGGTTGAACCCGAAGATACGTCCACTCCAGGCCAAAGAGCGAAATACTGAGTTGGCTCAGGGTTTGGGAAGTTTAGGGCTGAGGGCTTGTGCGGCTTAGGGTTCAGGGCTCTCGATTTGCAGTTTGCGGTTTGCAGTTTCGCGTTTAGAGTTTAGCGACCTCCTGCAAGCTACACCTTCCTCATGAGATCCTGTACTGCTCCGTGTCCCCAACACACAGCAACTAAACCACATGTATTCAAATCAAACCTTTCTTGACCAGTCATTGCCAGTAAGGTTGCGGGCTGCAAATATTCATATTTCTACTTGCAGATTCATGGTACTTGTGAACCAATTGTAACAGTACTTCTAATCAAATTCACTTCAGGGGCTTATAAGTGGGTTACAAGGTTTCATCAGGCGGGTCGAGAAGGCTCCTGATCATCGCTACGCAGATGCTTTCAGAGAGGCCCTGCAACACTGAAGCCTAACTTGGAGGTTCATGGTACCGATTAACCAATTATAATAGTACTTATAACCCACTTATAAGCCCCTTAAGTCCCCCACTTACAAGCCCTTAAGTGAATATGGTTACAAGTACAGCTATAATTGGTTCACAAGTGCCATGAACCTGCAAGTAGAAGCCACCGAGCAGCAACACTGACGCGCAGGGGCGCAGCCCGCCTCGCCAGTCTTCTTGCTACAAGCTACGCCCTCTACACCCTAAACCCTAAACCCTAAACCCTAAACCCTAAACCCTAAACCCTAAACCCTCCTCCCCACATCTATTTTTGGGCGTGGCAAACAAGTCAATGGGCATGGCACAACATCGTGAGAATTCGGCACAAAATTTGCGTGCAACAAAAGTGGGATGTTCCCCCTTATACTAACAGTCTTAATCGGGATGATAGTACGCGCGATTCTAATCCCTATTCAGGACTGTTAGTACAAGGGGGAACATCCCAAGGCAGTTAACGCAAACAATCGTGGGCAAAATGGCACAAAACTGTTCGGGCATTGGCACAACAGAAGTGTGAGTCTTGTGCCACCAAACCCGAAACCCGAAACCCGAAACCCGAAACCCTAAACCCTGAACCCTGAACTAAACCCTAAACCCTAAACCCTAAACCCTAAACCCCAAACCCCAAACCCCAAACCCCAAACCCCAAACCCTAAACCCTAAACCCTAAACCCTAAACCCTAAACCACCTTCGGTTCGACGCTCAAGGCTTATAAAACCCTCGAGGGGTCAACAAAAAATGTGGTCAGACATGCGGTCTTCTTTTTTTGTCGACTTGAGAATGAGAAGAAGATCTCTCCCAAAAAAGTGTACAGCACCCTTCAAGAAGGAGGCCCCAAAAGCCTGAACAACCGATGCTGCGCACCCTAAGCCCGAAACTCCACAGGCCTAAACCCCAAAACTCCACACCCTAGGCCCTAAACCGCAAGGGTTCTAAAAGGCGAGCCCCTCCCAGGAGCCTGCAGGCATCTCCATGATGAAGAGAACCGTGTACTCACCTGAGGGCTTAGGGCTTAGGGATGAGGGTTTTGGGCTGGTTTAGGATAGGATCTGTAAAGCCCTGGCGTTAGGGTTTAGGGGTTTAGGGTTTGGGGGCACTGACGGGAGGCTGTTGTCTTTCTGTAATGTTGCACTCGGTGTAATTGGAGGGGCCGCTATTAAGCGTTTTTCCCGAAAACTTCTAGGGGACCCCCCCATTGAGGGTGGTCCTCAATTATGCGATGTTGCCTTGCCGGGAATGAAGGGCGGGGGCCGGGGAGCCAAAAACTAAAAAAGTGTTGAATAAGAAACTCCGGAATTTTCTGGTGTCCAGCTTTATTTAAATTCCTTTTAAAAATTTAATTCCGAAACAGGGGCCCAAACAATTTTCCAAGGGAGTAGCCCACGAGCTGCCCTGATTCGCTTTTAGTAAATTGTTTCGGTTACCCGCACTAATCCGCAGCTCCCCTGGCCAGGGAGCTACAAAGCCTGGAAAGCTTACACCCTCGACCCCTCGCCGCCCTACCCCCAGCCCCCGTCCCAGCCTATCGAGGATCCCCAAAACCCCAAAATTGTTTGGTTGAGTGGGGGGGGGGGGAGGATCCCTGGATACTGAACCGAGTCCAACATTATACGGGGTACTGCTGGGAATTGCTTAGGCTTCGGCTGTGTGCTAGGCTCCCTAGCCCCCGCCCCCCGAATTCCTCACTCCCCAAACGCTCAAAAGCCCGGACGCCTGGTTGCAGCTCTGCGCTGATGCTGTGGCGGAACTCGCGACCTGGGATTCTCAGGGTGAGGGTTGGGGGGTTTGGGGGCTTGGGGTTCGGTTTAGACAGAAGCCACTGGGCAAAATCCCTCAATTGTCTGAAGATCGGGCTTGGTGGGCATAATGTTTGGTCGTGAGGTTCGAGTAGGGGCGATTTAGGGCAGGTTGTGGGTTGTTTGCTCAGGACTTAATGGGGCGCGGGGGAACCTGGCCCCACGGGTCCATGTACCTCATTATGATATACTTGGGCTTTCAAGGCCCCTTAATATAGCAAGTACTTGAAGGCCCAAGTACTTTCCTATTGAGGTTCATGGACCCGTAGGGTGGGGTTTGGGGTACCTGTTTCCGTGTTTCTCTGTTTAATTACATTGAGAGCGTACTGGGGCTTCGGATTTTGGGAACCCTCAACCCAACAAAACCCTTAAACCTAAACATTAAACCCAAGATCGGGGTTTCAGGGTTTTGGGGCAGTAGGGCTTCGGAGATCTAGCCGCCCGCCAGGTGTCCTATCGACTTTCGGGGTGTGTCCGTGCCTGCCGCTGGTACGCGAACCGTGCTGAAGGCCTGAAACAGCCAGAGAACTGAAAAGCTCATGGTTCAAGGTATGGCGGAAATGGGTCCCTCCTGATAAGCAAGGACATGCTCGACACGGATCCACCCCGAATCAAGCACGACACTACCCTCAAGCAGCCTCAGCTAGTGGGGGTCTGGGGCCGCGTCTCCGCTGGAGTTTTTTGGTTGATGAGTTGATGTACACGAAAGAGATGGAAACGACTGCTTATTCTCGGAAAGCCCTGTACAGGAATCTGATAGGTAACCTACTTACAACAAATCCCCTGGACCCTAAGCCCTAAATCCGAGACCCTAAATCCTAAACCCTAAACCCTAAACCATAAACCCTGAACCCTAACCCTAACTAAACCTTAGCTTGGGGGAGCTTGCTACCATTCTGGAAGCTTGATATTGCATGGTCTTGGATGGGAAACTCATGGGAGACCCGGGATTTTGTTCGAAGATGAACTGCACATGTGCACCATCGAGCTAAGGCTTAAAACAGGTTTAGGGTTTAGGTGCATGCCTTCCAGCAGAACCGATCAGAACAGACCTCAATGTAGAAACACCACATTCCCGCACATCATCATGAAGTTCACATTTTTTGGAGGCATCGGCAAGCGCGTCTGGGATAGGTTTACAGGAGTTGACGGTTCAGGGCTCTCATGCAAGTCTGAAAACCCACCAAACTCCAAAGTCTAAACCCTGAAGCTGCCTTCAACCCCCAGTGTCCACACCCCCGCAACCCCGAAACCGCACGGCCCTAAACACGGCAGCACCCAGGAAACGATCTTTCAAACCAAACAAGCCCTTGAAAGTTCTGAACGCATGTGCAAGCAGACTTTTGAACACGCGACAGAGCTGTCAAAAGCGTAAAGCCAAAACCACCTGTGACGAAAACCCTTTTGCCCTCAAGCACCCTTGCCCTAAGCCCTAAACCCTAAACCCGAAGCCCTAAACCCTAAACCCGAAACCCTAAACCCGAAACCCGAAGCCCTGAGCCCTAAACCCAAAACCCCTGAACCCTCTTGAAAGCGCATGTCACGTGGGAGCGGCGCCTCGCCGTCGGTGCTCCGCCCCAAGGAGAGCCAGGCCTCCTCCTGGCGGCCTTTTGGAGCAGGATCCGTGGGAGTGGGGGTGGGGGGGGGGGGGGGGGTGGCTGAGCAAAATAGGGTCTATTTAGAAGCTACCGCCTGGGATTATTAATCAATTTTAGCATATCCAAGACAACCCAGCTACTTCTCCAACAACGTCTCACGCATATGCGCACTTAGACAACTCATTTCGGACTGATAAATGTTTTGGCTCTTGCAATCTCAGACCCTAAGCCCGGAACCCTGACCACAAATTCGTACACTCTAAAACCCTACACAAGAAACTCTATACCGTATTTCCTAAACTCTAACTCCTAAACCCAGAATCTAGAAAGAAAAGGAGGAAAAAGAAAGAATCATGTGCAGACGTTCCTGTGTTCCTATCTTCGGAGTTCTTCTATTCCTATCTCTGCTGATTTTTCAGAATGGAAGGAGGGCTTCATTTTCCCTCTCACTTTTCCTTTCACTTTTCTTTTCTCACTCCAAGCAGAAGGGAGAAGACAAGGGTCAATAAATAGAAAGGTGACCAAAATGGATGAAAAGATCGCCTGCTTTCATTTCTAAACGGCCTGTCCCCGCCTTCTTTTCTTTGCACAGTGCAGACATAAATAAACACGAAAGAAGAAAGAGGGCCTTTCCCTACTATTTCCTTCGCTATCCTGGAATCCTGGTTCGGAAAAGAAAGGAACAGCTACCAGCCCCCCTCCCGACTTTCATCTTTCCATTTCTTTTGTTTCGTCACGCTCAAACGGACAGAAGAAGGGCGGCCTCTAGTGTTTCCTCGCCTCCTTCTGCACTGTTATAACTTCCTTTCTTTTCTCTTCTGTTGCTTTGTGTGACAGGTGCGGGGGCATTTCTTTCACTTTTCCCATCGAAGAAAGGCTCCCTTCCTATCCGCATATTTTCTTTTCTCTTCCTTCCGAAAAAGACTATAAGAGGCAGGGATAAACAGAATGAAAGAGGAGTCTCCTTTTGCTTTCCGACTACCTTCTCACCACAAAAAGGAACCCTTCTCTTTCTTCCCTTGACTTTCTTTTATCTTGTTTGCATTCTACGTTTCCCACTAAGAAAATGAGACAATGATGAAGATAAGTGAAGAAAGATCACCTGCCTGCACGCAGGTTCTCGGGAGCTTGTCTCGACCGGGCTGTCCCTCCTTTCCCCGCACGTCCCTTCGCTTGTCCCCATTGATCTCTCGCGTCTCTTCCCTTTGCACTCTCTCGCCTCTGGCCCGCCTTCCATGCTGAAAATGCTGAAGAGATACGAAAAGAAGAGCTCATGATTCTTTCTCATTTCTTCTTCTTTATCATTCCCATATGAGTAAAGAAGAAAGATTAGGAGAGAGAGCCCTGCGGCAATTCCTGTTTTGGGCGGAAGAAAAGAAACAAAGAGATAATAAGAGAGAAGAACGAATAAGAAGGTGCCGGGAACGAAGATGGAAACTGCTCCTTCACCCTGGTCTATCGCTTCCTTTTCGAATTTTTTCGGAAGGAAGATCGAAGAAGATAGTGGGAAAAAAGGAGTGAAGTGCCCGTAGAAGGGAGAAAGTGAAAGGGATGCCCCCGCAACTTTCATATTTTGATAAGAATGCAAGCGCCAGCAGAGAAGAAAGGAAGAGAGAATAACGAGGAAAGAGCGGAAACCGAGGAGATTAGGAGCCAGGTTTCCCTGATTGATTCTCGTCACTTTTCTCTGTTTTGGGAAGGTAAAGGGCTTTATATCTCCCACCTCTCTCCCTTGTCTTTTTGGTTGGAGTGAGAAAATATAAAGAAAAGCGAAAGGAAAAGTGAGAGGGAGAAAGAAGCCCTCCTTCCATTCTGAAAAATCTACAGATTTAGAGACAGGAATAGGGGACAATATGGAAATGATTCTTTCTTATTTCTTCACGTTGTCTCCTTTCCCTATATGACTCCCTTGCGATTTCCCTTTTGGTTGGAGTGAGAAGAGACAAAAGAAAAGTGAAAGGAAAAGTGAGAAGGAGAAAGGACGCAGAGATAGGAATAGAAAAACTCAGAAGAGACACAGTCTCAGACAAGATAATTTGCTGACTTGTGATTGCGTGGCTGCCTTGGCAAGAGTTGTTGCTGGAATGGCTTTTGGGAAGAAAGTCGGAGGTGCACTTTTCGATCCAGGCGTGTTTCGCGAGCCGCAGCTTCTGGCCTCCTCTTGCTTGGGCGTGGCCAAGCGCCAGGGAGCAGAAATGCTGCGTTTTTCAAGTTTCAAATTCGTTTCTGTAGTTTCAGACTAGTTGCAAAATAGTTTCAAAATCCAGTTGCAAAATCGTTGTTAAGGGGAAACTGCGTTTTTCTACGCGCAATTGCAAAACATGCAGAAGTTCTGGTTTTCAACAAGCGCGGACAGAAATTGCAGCTCCTCCTTAACAGCGATATTTCAACTGGATTTTGAAACTAGTTTGAAACTGACTTGAGACTAATTTGAAACTATGGAAACGATTTTGAAACTCGAAACACTACCATATTCCGGACTTTCTGCCCCCCTCCTGGCCCCTCACATATGGCCCTCACGCACGGGAAGTTGACTTTGGTCAGGCGTGACTAGAGACCAGAGCTTCCGAAAGCTTGCCAATCTCCGGACAGTAGGAATAGAGGAATGTGTGGAAATGATTCTTTCCTAGTTCTTCATCTTCTTTCTCCTTTCCCTATGTATGAGAAAAGAAGACAGACAAGGAGAGAGCCCCCTGCAATTAGGAATTTCCCCAGAAGAGAAAGCGAAAGGGATGCCCCCGCAACTTTCACGTTTTTGAGAAGAATGTAAGCACCAAAAGAGAAGAGAAAGGAAAAGAGAATAGCGAGGAAAGAGGCAAGGAAACACAGGAGGCAGCCCCTCCGCTTGCTTCTTGAATGAAAAAGACATCGGAGAAATGGAAACATGAAATTGAGAGGGAAGTTGCGCTTTTCCTTGCTGAAGAACAAAGCAATTCCAAAGAACATGGAAAGCACAAGGAATGTACTGGGAAAGGTAGGGAAAGGGATTCTTCCCTCTGACTTTTTTGCTTTCCTTCAATCTGCGATGTAAAGGGAAAGATGCAGCGGACAGGTCTGAAAATACAGGCAGGTGATCTTTTTTCCTTATTGTCATCATTGTCTCTTTTTCTCAGTGGGAAACGTCTCATTTTCTCAGCGGGAAACGTAAAGTGCAAAAAGATAAAAGAAAGAAAGTAGGGAAGAGTTGGAAGGTTCCTTTTTGTGGTGAGAAGGTAGTCGGAAAGCAACAGGAGACTCCTCTTTCATTCTGTTTATCCCTACCTCTTATAGTCTTTTTGGGAAGCAAGAGGGAAGAACATACGCGGATAGGAAGGCAGCCTTTCTTTGATGGGGAAAAGGAAAGGGATGCACTGCCCCCTCAATTTTCATGTTGATAAGAATGTAAGCACCAGGAGAGAAGAAAGGAAGAGAGAATAGCGAGGAAAGAGGCAAGGAAACACATGAGATTAGGAGTCAGGTTCCGGTGATTGATGTTCGTCTCTTGTCTTCTTTTTGAGAAGGTCGCTTTTGGTTGGAGGAAGAAGTCCGCCTTCCATTTTGAAGAATCTGCAGAGATAGGAATTGAAGAAATCACAAGAGACACGGATAGAGGACATTATAGACATGATTCTTTCTTATTCATTCATCTTCTTTCTTCTTTCCCTATATGAACACAGAACAAAGACAAGGAGAGAGAGCCTCCTGCAATTGGGAATTTCCCCAGAAGAGACAAAGTGAAAGGGATGTCCCCCGCACCTTTCACACTTTTGAGAAGAATGTAAGCAACAGAAGAGAAGAGAAAGGAACTCATAATAGTGAGCAGGGAGGCGAGGAAAGACTGGAGGCAGACCTTCTTTCCGGTTGAGCAGGACGAAACAAGAGAATGTAAGATGTAAGTCGGGAGGGAGGCTGGTAGCCGTTCCTTTCTTTTCCGAACCAAAGACAAAGAGGAAGGAAGGCAGGATAGGTTTCCGTGATTGATTTTCGTCACCTCTCTATGTTTTGAGAAGGTAAAGGGCGTTCTATCTCTCACCCCTCTCCCTTGTCTTCTTGGTTGGAGTGAGAAAATATAAAAAAAAGCGAAAGGAAAAGTGAGAGGGAGAAAGAAGCCCTCCTTCCATTCTGAAAAATCTGCAGATTTAGAGACAGGAATAGGGGACAATATGGAAATGATTCTTTCTTATTTCTTCACGTTGTCTCCTTTCCCTATATGACTCCCTTGCGATTTCCCTTTTGGTTGGAGTGAGAAGAGACAAAAGAAAAGTGAAAGGACAAGTGAGAAGAAGAAAGGATGCAGAGAAAGGAATAGAACAACTCAGAAGAGACACAGTCTCAGACAAGATAATTTACTGACTTGTGATTGCGTGGCTGCCTTGGCAAGAGTTGTTGCTGGTTTCGCGAGCCGCGGCTTCTAGCCTCCTCTTGCTTGGGCGTGGCCAAGCGCCAGGGAGCAGAAATGCTGCGTTCTTCAAGTTTCAAATTCGTTTCTGTAGTTTCAGACTAGTTGCAAAACAGTTTCAAAATCCAGTTGCGAATTCGTTGTTAAGGGGAAACTGCGTTTTTCTACGCGCAATTGCAAAAAATGCAGGAATCTCTAGAGGTTCTGGTTTTCAACAAGCGCGGACAGAAATTGCAGCTCCTCCTTAACAGCGATATTTCAACTGGATTTTGAAACTAGTTTGAAACTGACTTGAGACTAATTTGAAACTATGGAAACGATTTTGAAACTCGAAACACTACCATATTCCGGACTTTCTGCCCCCCTCCTGGCCCCTCACATATGGCCCTCACGCACGGGAAGTTGACTTTGGTCAGGCGTGACTAGAGACCAGAGCTTCCGAAAGCTTGCCAATCTCCGGACAGTAGGAATAGAGGAATGTGTGGAAATGATTCTTTCCTAGTTCTTCATCTTCTTTCTCCTTTCCCTATGTATGAGAAAAGAAGACAGACAAGGAGAGAGAGCCCCCTGCAATTGGGAATTTCCCCAGAAGAGAGAAAGCGAAAGGGATGCCCCCACAACTTTCACGTTTTTCATAAGAATGTAAGCACCAAGAGAGAAGAGAAAGGAAAAGAGAATAGCGAGGAAAGAGGCAAGGAAACACAGGAGGCAGCCCCTCCGCTTGCTTCTTGAATGAAAAAGACATCGGAGAAATGGAAACATGAAATTGAGAGGGAAGTTGCGCTTTTCCTTGCTGAAGAACAAAGCAATTCCAAAGAACATGGAAAGCACAAGGAATGAACTGGGAAAGGTAGGGAAAGGGATTCTTCCCTTTTTTTGCTTTCCTTCAATCTGCGATGTAAAGGGAAAGATGCAGCGGACAGGTCTGAAAATACAGGCAGGTGATCTTTTTTCCTTATTGTCATCATTGTCTCTTTTTCTCAGTGGGAAACGTCTCATTTTCTCAGCGGGAAACGTAAAGTGCAAAAAGATAAAAGAAAGAAAGTAGGGAAGAGTTGGAAGGTTCCTTTTTGTGGTGAGAAGGTAGTCGGAAAGCAACAGGAGACTCCTCTTTCATTCTGTTTATCCCTACCTCTTATAGTCTTTTTGGGAAGCAAGAGGGAAGAACATACGCGGATAGGAAGGCAGCCTTTCTTTGATGGGGAAAAGGAAAGGGATGCACTGCCCCCTCAATTTTCATGTTGATAAGAATGTAAGCACCAGGAGAGAAGAAAGGAAGAGAGAATAGCGAGGAAAGAGGCAAGGAAACACATGAGATTAGGAGTCAGGTTCCGGTGATTGATGTTCGTCTCTTGTCTTCTTTTTGAGAAGGTCGCTTTTGGTTGGAGGAAGAAGTCCGCCTTCCATTTTGAAGAATCTGCAGAGATAGGAATTGAAGAAATCACAAGAGACACGGATAGAGGACATTATAGACATGATTCTTTCTTATTCATTCATCTTCTTTCTTCTTTCCCTATATGAACACAGAACAAAGACAAGGAGAGAGAGCCTCCTGCAATTGGGAATTTCCCCAGAAGAGACAAAGTGAAAGGGATGTCCCCCGCACCTTTCACACTTTTGAGAAGAATGTAAGCAACAGAAGAGAAGAGAAAGGAACTCATAATAGTGAGCAGGGAGGCGAGGAAAGACTGGAGGCAGACCTTCTTTCCGGTTGAGCAGGACGAAACAAGAGAATGTAAGATGTAAGTCGGGAGGGAGGCTGGTAGCCGTTCCTTTCTTTTCCGAACCAAAGACAAAGAGGAAGGAAGGCAGGATAGGTTTCCGTGATTGATTTTCGTCACCTCTCTATGTTTTGAGAAGGTAAAGGGCGTTCTATCTCTCACCCCTCTCCCTTGTCTTCTTGGTTGGAGTGAGAAAATATAAAAAAAAGCGAAAGGAAAAGTGAGAGGGAGAAAGAAGCCCTCCTTCCATTCTGAAAAATCTGCAGATTTAGAGACAGGAATAGGGGACAATATGGAAATGATTCTTTCTTATTTCTTCACGTTGTCTCCTTTCCCTATATGACTCCCTTGCGATTTCCCTTTTGGTTGGAGTGAGAAGAGACAAAAGAAAAGTGAAAGGACAAGTGAGAAGAAGAAAGGATGCAGAGAAAGGAATAGAACAACTCAGAAGAGACACAGTCTCAGACAAGATAATTTACTGACTTGTGATTGCGTGGCTGCCTTGGCAAGAGTTGTTGCTGGTTTCGCGAGCCGCGGCTTCTAGCCTCCTCTTGCTTGGGCGTGGCCAAGCGCCAGGGAGCAGAAATGCTGCGTTCTTCAAGTTTCAAATTCGTTTCTGTAGTTTCAGACTAGTTGCAAAACAGTTTCAAAATCCAGTTGCGAATTCGTTGTTAAGGGGAAACTGCGTTTTTCTACGCGCAATTGCAAAACATGCAGAAGTTCTGGTTTTCAACAAGCGCGGACAGAAATTGCAGCTCCTCCTTAACAGCGATATTTCAACTGGATTTTGAAACTAGTTTGAAACTGACTTGAGACTAATTTGAAACTATGGAAACGATTTTGAAACTCGAAACACTACCATATTCCGGACTTTCTGCCCCCCTCCTGGCCCCTCACATATGGCCCTCACGCACGGGAAGTTGACTTTGGTCAGGCGTGACTAGAGACCAGAGCTTCCGAAAGCTTGCCAATCTCCGGACAGTAGGAATAGAGGAATGTGTGGAAATGATTCTTTCCTAGTTCTTCATCTTCTTTCTCCTTTCCCTATGTATGAGAAAAGAAGACAGACAAGGAGAGAGAGCCCCCTGCAATTGGGAATTTCCCCAGAAGAGAGAAAGCGAAAGGGATGCCCCCACAACTTTCACGTTTTTCATAAGAATGTAAGCACCAAGAGAGAAGAGAAAGGAAAAGAGAATAGCGAGGAAAGAGGCAAGGAAACACAGGAGGCAGCCCCTCCGCTTGCTTCTTGAATGAAAAAGACATCGGAGAAATGGAAACATGAAATTGAGAGGGAAGTTGCGCTTTTCCTTGCTGAAGAACAAAGCAATTCCAAAGAACATGGAAAGCACAAGGAATGAACTGGGAAAGGTAGGGAAAGGGATTCTTCCCTTTTTTTGCTTTCCTTCAATCTGCGATGTAAAGGGAAAAGATGCAGCGGACAGGTCTGAAAATACAGGCAGGTGATCTTTTTTCCTTATTGTCATCATTGTCTCTTTTTCTCAGTGGGAAACGTCTCATTTTCTCAGCGGGAAACGTAAAGTGCAAAAAGATAAAAGAAAGAAAGTAGGGAAGAGTGGGAAGGTTCCTTTTTGTGGTGAGAAGGTAGTCGGAAAGCAACAGGAGACTCCTCTTTCATTCTGTTTACCCCTACCTCTTATAGTCTTTTCGGAAGGAAGAGGGAAGAACATACGCGGATAGGAAGGCAGCCTTTCTTTGATGGGGAAAGGAAAGGGATGCGCTGCCCCCTCAATTTTCATGTTGATGGGAATGTAAGCACCGGGAGAGAAGAAAGGAAGAGAGAATAGCGAGGAAAGAGGCAAGGAAACACAGGAGATTAGGAGTCAGGTTCCGGTGATTGATGTTCGTCTCTTGTCTTCTTTTTGAGAAGGTCGCTTTTGGTTGGAGGAAGAAGTCCGCCTTCCATTTTGAAGAATCTGCAGAGATAGGAATTGAAGAAATCACAAGAGACACGGATAGAGGACATTATAGACTTGATTCTGTTTTATTTATTCATCTTCTATCTTCATTCCCTATATGAACACAGAACAAAGACAAGGAGAGAGAGCCTCCTGCAATTGGGAATTTCCCCAGAAGAGACAAAGTGAAAGGGATGTCCCCCGCACCTTTCACACTTTTGAGAAGAATGTAAGCAACAGAAGAGAAGAGAAAGGAACTCATAATAGTGAGCAGGGAGGCGAGGAAAGACTGGAGGCAGACCTTCTTTCCGGTTGAGCAGGACGAAACAAGAGAATGTAAAGATGTAAGTCGGGAGGGAGGCTGGTAGCCGTTCCTTTCTTTTCCGAACCAAAGACAAAGAGGAAGGAAGGCAGGATAGGTTTCCGTGATTGATTTTCGTCACCTCTCTATGTTTTGAGAAGGTAAAGGGCGTTCTATCTCTCACCCCTCTCCCTTGTCTGCTTGGTTGGAGTGAGAAAATATAAAAAAAAAGCGAAAGGAAAAGTGAGAGGGAGAAAGAAGCCCTCCTTCCATTCTGAAAAATCTGCAGATTTAGAGACAGGAATAGGGGACAATATGGAAATGATTCTTTCTTATTTCTTCACGTTGTCTCCTTTCCCTATATGACTCCCTTGCGATTTCCCTTTTGGTTGGAGTGAGAAGAGACAAAAGAAAAGTGAAAGGACAAGTGAGAAGAAGAAAGGATGCAGAGAAAGGAATAGAACAACTCAGAAGAGACACAGTCTCAGACAAGATAATTTACTGACTTGTGATTGCGTGGCTGCCTTGGCAAGAGTTGTTGCTGGTTTCGCGAGCCGCGGCTTCTAGCCTCCTCTTGCTTGGGCGTGGCCAAGCGCCAGGGAGCAGAAATGCTGCGTTCTTCAAGTTTCAAATTCGTTTCTGTAGTTTCAGACTAGTTGCAAAACAGTTTCAAAATCCAGTTGCGAATTCGTTGTTAAGGGGAAACTGCGTTTTTCTACGCGCAATTGCAAAAAATGCAGGAATCTCTAGAGGTTCTGGTTTTCAACAAGCGCGGACAGAAATTGCAGCTCCTCCTTAACAGCGATATTTCAACTGGATTTTGAAACTAGTTTGAAACTGACTTGAGACTAATTTGAAACTATGGAAACGAATTTGAAACTCGAAACACTACCATATTCCGGACTTTCTGCCCCCCTCCTGGCCCCTCACATATGGCCCTCACGCACGGGAAGTTGACTTTGGTCAGGCGTGACTAGAGACCAGAGCTTCCGAAAGCTTGCCAATCTCCGGACAGTAGGAATAGAGGAATGTGTGGAAATGATTCTTTCCTAGTTCTTCATCTTCTTTCTCCTTTCCCTATGTATGAGAAAAGAAGACAGACAAGGAGAGAGAGCCCCCTGCAATTGGGAATTTCCCCAGAAGAGAGAAAGCGAAAGGGATGCCCCCACAACTTTCACGTTTTTCATAAGAATGTAAGCACCAAGAGAGAAGAGAAAGGAAAAGAGAATAGCGAGGAAAGAGGCAAGGAAACACAGGAGGCAGCCCCTCCGCTTGCTTCTTGAATGAAAAAGACATCGGAGAAATGGAAACATGAAATTGAGAGGGAAGTTGCGCTTTTCCTTGCTGAAGAACAAAGCAATTCCAAAGAACATGGAAAGCACAAGGAATGTACTGGGAAAGGTAGGGAAAGGGATTCTTCCCTCTGACTTTTTTGCTTTCCTTCAATCTGCGATGTAAAGGGAAAAGATGCAGCGGACAGGTCTGAAAATACAGGCAGGTGATCTTTTTTCCTTATTGTCATCATTGTCTCATTTTCTCAGTGGGAAACGTCTCATTTTCTCAGCGGGAAACGTAAAGTGCAAAAAGATAAAAGAAAGAAAGTAGGGAAGAGTGGGAAGGTTCCTTTTTGTGGTGAGAAGGTAGTCGGAAAGCAACAGGAGACTCCTCTTTCATTCTGTTTACCCCTACCTCTTATAGTCTTTTCGGAAGGAAGAGGGAAGAACATACGCGGATAGGAAGGCAGCCTTTCTTTGATGGGGAAAGGAAAGGGATGCGCTGCCCCCTCAATTTTCATGTTGATGGGAATGTAAGCACCGGGAGAGAAGAAAGGAAGAGAGAATAGCGAGGAAAGAGGCAAGGAAACACAGGAGATTAGGAGTCAGGTTCCGGTGATTGATGTTCGTCTCTTGTCTTCTTTTTGAGAAGGTCGCTTTTGGTTGGAGGAAGAAGTCCGCCTTCCATTTTGAAGAATCTGCAGAGATAGGAATTGAAGAAATCACAAGAGACACGGATAGAGGACATTATAGACTTGATTCTTTCTTATTTATTCATCTTCTATCTTCATTCCCTATATGAACACAGAACAAAGACAAGGAGAGAGAGCCTCCTGCAATTGGGAATTTCCCCAGAAGAGACAAAGTGAAAGGGATGTCCCCCGCACCTTTCACACTTTTGAGAAGAATGTAAGCAACAGAAGAGAAGTGAAAGGAACTCATAATAGTGAGCAGGGAGGCGAGGAAAGACTGGAGGCAGACCTTCTTTCCGGGTGAGCAGGACGAAACAAGAGAATGTAAAGATGTAAGTCGGGAGGGAGGCTGGTAGCCGTTCCTTTCTTTTCCGAACCAAAGACAAAGAGGAAGGAATGCAGGATAGCGCGTAGGATCGCGTAGGAGAGTACGGTGTGTTTTTGTCATTTTTTGGAGATGATACCGCGGTTTCTGGGTACTCTTTTCTCCTGCATCTGAAGGCATTCTCACGTACCGTTTTTTATTTGATTTTATACTACACGGGCCCCCAAAATTGGTCAATTTTTGCGATTTTTTACTATGTTGTAGGATTCTTTGAGCAAATTTTCAGTTTTTACTGATTCTAAGCTAAAAAAGTACATTTAAAATTATTAAAATTTTTAAAATTATTAAAATTATTAAAATTATTAAAATTATCTGCCCTGAGAGGCTCCCGGAAAATTAAAATTATTAAAATTATTAAAATTATTAAAATTATTAAAATTATTAAAATAATTAAAATTATTAAAATTATTAATTTCTGCCCTGAGAGGCTCCCGGAAAATTAAAATTATTAAAATTATTAAAATTATTAAAATTATTAAAATTATTAAAATTATTAAAATTATTAAAATTATTAAAATTATTAAAATTATTCTTTTCTGCCCTGAGAGGCTCCCTGAAAATTAAAATTAGAAAAAATATTAAAATTATGAAAATTATGAATTTCTGCCCTGACAGGCTCCCGGAAAATTAAAATTATTAAAATTATTAAAATTATTAAAATTATTAA